>JAVKPL010009993.1:0-42066 GCA_032173675.1 Gastrolobium villosum
TTACCAAGGTTGGTAATGAGATCGAAAGTTACCATTGGTGACTAAGATTCGAGTAGCTTTGTATAGGAAGTGGTCTGTTTCTTTGAAGCATATTTCTAGATCCTGCAACTGCTGTGCAGATTGGATAGCAAAGCATGCTTTACATTTCTTTTGGGTTCACTGTTATCCCCTCACCTCAGAGGGAGCTGGTCAATCTTCTTGCTGCAGATTTGTTGGATCCAGGCAACTCCTAGTAGGCTGGTTTTTGTTCAGTTTTTGCTTCTGTTTTGTGTCTTTCTTTTCCTAGTTTGTAGCTGTTGTTTTTGCTGTTTCTGGTCTTTTGTTTCTGTTCTTTGTTTTGCTGTTGTTGTGGGGCTTTTTGCCCCATGTACTTGCCAAAAAAGAAAGAAAGAATAGAAGGCATTGTTAGGAGTTCTTTGCATTGATTCAGTCATGCTTAGCATAGTGATATATTGATTGTTTGTGTGATGTTATGCTAGATTGTTATTTCTACGTTTCCATGTTTGAATTGAGTCTTGTACATTGCTAGGGACAACAACGTTTAAATCTGGAAATGGTTTGATGTGCCTCTGACAAGTTATGTTTTCCAAACCAAAAACAATAGGAATTTAATCATAAAATAACATGTTTTGTTAATTAATTGCTTTTATTATTTATTTTTTTTATTTCTCATTTTTTTATAGGTTAAAGTGTGCAGGAGTTCGAAATTTGAACACACGTAAAAAAATTCAATATATCTGGTCTACGGACCTATTAAAGACTTTATTTGGAGGCTAAGCACGGTCTATTTTTAAAAAAAAGAAAGTTTGACATGGGCTACATGTCTTGTTACGTATAACGGAAGAATCAAATTAAAACAGATTTGAACTCAAAATTTGAATTCAAATTTCAATTCAATGGGCGAGCCCGACCCAACCCAACCCAACCCTATTTATATCCTTTAGAACGATAGAGGTTTTTTCATACATAGCCCTCACATCAATCAAGTCGTTGTTGAACCCTCTGAGTCTCGGGGACGTAGCTTCTAATATTACTTCGTAGTGCGAAGTGATACTTCTCACTCCTTTACACTTTTCTCATTAATCTTCTACTTCTAGGTAACTTTGATTCCCCTCCGATTTGCGCAGAACGTGAGCAATTTTCTCTCTCTCAAATTTTTTATATTTTTACGATTTTTTTTTCTTATTATCTGGTTCGCATTTGCTCAGCAACAACACAGTTGTTACGATTTTTGGGAAATTTAGGATTTAGGGTTATGTCTTTCA
This sequence comes from Gastrolobium villosum, assembly GCA_032173675.1. Lineage (NCBI taxonomy): Eukaryota > Viridiplantae > Streptophyta > Magnoliopsida > Fabales > Fabaceae > Gastrolobium > Gastrolobium villosum. The sequence continues at coordinate 1,266 of JAVKPL010009993.1, forward strand.
CGCGAAGGAATTGAAGGCTGATATTGATTATTTTCTATCGAATCATTGGTACACAGCATTGTTTTTCGCGTTGAAATAGTTGAAGATGGTTGAACGAAAGCAGTTCAAGACGAGGTTATGCGAGCTCTATCAGAGAGGACGCTGTACGCGCCAAAATTGCTCCTTCGCACATGGGAATGCCGAGCTTAGACGATTCCCTGCCTCATATAATGGTATAGTTTTCTTCTTATTTGACTATATAGTTGATGTTTGTTGGGGGATGTTTGATGTTTGCATAATGCATTGGAACCAAGGCACGACAGTTTAATTTTTGTTAGTTGGATTTTGGGTGGCAGTGCCTTAGACAAATGCATAGCTGGTTAAGGCCTTTTGTGTGTAATAGTGTATTATAAAAATTTTCCTGAGTGAAGGAAGAAGGTTATTTGTTTTGTGAAGGTGTCGAGCTCTTTTATTTGAGTAGAATTTTATCACCAGGAAAAGTGGGAAACCACAAAAAAATAAAAAAAATAATGGACAAATTGGTCTGTCCGCCAGTAGTTAATCATTAAATTTTGTAGGGCGTTTTAAACTAAAGGTTTCTTATTGCAATTTATGTTGCATGCGGTCTGCTTGAAAAATAAGGTGAAGCTTAATAATACAGACTGGATTAACAGAAATTTTCAGAATGTTAAATATTGCCTTTGAAATCATCACATTAATCGTCCAGTCATCGTTCTCCTTCTCGGTCACATAGTTGCTTTATATATATGTAATACTGATTGTTGATATGTTACCTATCAATTTTTTTCCATTTATGACTTTCCACTCTTATGTGGCTTTTTTGTCACCATTAATGCCATGCTACTATAAGCCCGTTATAACAACAGCTAAGACTGAAAACTCACACCCATTAAAGTAGGCTGTTCACTGTCTACAATTCTTATTGCTCGCTCATAGGTAGAGAAAACTATTGGAGATGCTTTTAGCATTAGTTTGTTGTTGTTTTCTTATCATTATTTTGTCCTTTTTCTTTTTGGGAGGAGGGATCACGAAAGAAGTAATTTTATTAAAATGGAAAGTCAGAATGGAATGGAATTGATATACGAAGGAGTATAACACTTCATAATCACCTATCTTTAGCTTTTGGTAATTCGTAATCATAATCCTTTCTTTTTTTCTTTCCCATTTGTTCTTTTCATAGTTATCAATTTTGGGTAGCGGCCAACTCCAAAATCGATAGATGTATAACCTCTATAGTCAATCCACGTAAAGGCTATACTAAATTGTATTACACATATATAAATGCTCAAAAATAAAAATTACCCAAAAATTATACTGCACATAGGCATCATTGGATGATGCCATGACTTGAGTGGGGTGGGGACTTGAGAATGTATTATATCTTACTTCTCAACAAGATGAGGATATGAACTGTTCTTAATCCATTGCTACCTTGATTACACTTCAAAGATATAAGCAACATACGTGGGTTTTACTATATCTGTCATAATATGAGGGTGCTAGTTTCTATTGCCTTTTTGCCCTTACGTGGGAGGAACTATTGCTATTCATTATTATGTTTCTCTTGTTATTCCAATTAATGGTAAGCTTGTTCTCATTATCATTTTATGTTTTCTGTTTGTATCTTCTGAAACACTTGTTGCTTTCGATTTTAGTCTGCAATAGTGGAGCTTCTTTTATTGTTGCAGGTAGGAGAGAATATTTAGGTAATGACTTGAGGGATAAACTTGAGAGAAGGCATTTATCACCTCGAAGGTACTCACCAGCTCAAGATGCAAGGAGCCGCCAGACCATTCGTGGTCAGACACATCTCTCTATTGCTGCTTGCTCTCATTTTTTGTAGTATCATTTATTAATGGGTAATGTACTTCTGCAGTCACTGCAGAAAGGAAATTTTTTAGCAACACATAGAAAGCCAGGATATGCCGACGGATCCTAGCTTTTTTTTTTTTTTTTAAGAAAATAAAAACGAGCGGTTCCCACATTTTCTGTGTGCTGCACCAGAAAAAGTGGTACAGTGACAGCAGAAAAAATGCACCCTTTATTAATATAGGTGAACCATGGAGGTGCAGTTTCACTATCACTTAAAAGAATGTTTTTATTTCCATGATGGCAATTTTACTTTTCACAATCTGTGAGACTGATGTCTACAAAACCTTGAATGTTTCTGATATAACCTTTTTCTAGGTTTTAAGAGATCTGTAAAGAGATCGTCAGAGACATAGCTTATTTCTCTATATTTTGTCTTTGATTTTCTGTAAGCTATGAAGAATATTCATTGCTTCACTATGTTATGAACCTGTTTACCTGTGCATAAATGAGAGTTTGCATTTGTATGTGGTTTTATTTCTCCGTGCACAGTATCATGTATCTTTGTGCTGATACACACAGAGAGAGAGAGAGAGAGAGAGAGATTTGCACATACTGTTTTAATTAATGATTTTGTCCCTTTTATCTTTCCTAATGTTCCATGTATTAAAAATTGCAGAATTCAGTCCCTCAAGATCTTTGGAGAAAAAAAGGTGAATCACCATGAATCACTATTGATAATCTTTTGTTGTTGCTGCAAATGTAAATTAAAATGTGCTATATTTGAGAGAGAAAACTGAGATTCATAGTTCTATTTAGAAAGAAAAGATCGGATTTGATTTGGGAGAAACAACTGTTGAAAGGGGGATGGAGACTGGAAAATGATGAGGGGAGACTTGATACCATATGAATAATAAATAAGAGATGAACAAATTCAGAAGAAACATGCTAAGCACTCCAAAAGTGATAATATGTACTTCGTCTGCCATGAAATTAAAACTGTTTTTAATCATGAGCTGATGAATACGAAGTTCCAATATCTTTTTTTTTTCAATTGTTGTTGGCTTTTGGTATTAATCTTCAAAATTATCCTTCATAACAGCCCCATGCTGTTGGCATGACGGCCTTATTGTTTAAAAGTGTTTTTTTTTTAATAATTACAGTGTTAGCCAAGTTTAAAATTTGATACCCAGAACTTGGTGAGGGAATTTATTGTATTGAAATTCTGTCCTCACTCCCCAGACACTTAATGACTGGAATGTGCCTCTCTTGGGGCAAACCTTTAATTTGTTCGTCTAATATATTTCATTTTGTTTCGGATCCTTATCCATGTTTTAGTCTAAATATCAGTGATGGCTGTTGCAGTGACAGAAGACATCGGAGAAAGCAGGGCATTACTCGCCAAAATGATATTTCTGGAAGTTTGAAAGCCTCAGATAGAATTCAAGATCAAGTTAAAGAAGGAAAATTGCTTTCCTCTGGTTCTAGAAATACTCTCGAAGAGCAGGTTTAGAAATTATGTTTAATCTCTCTATCACAAATATATGCAAAATATTCCTTTGTTTGTTCCGTGGAATCTCATGTTTGTTTTTATTTTTGGAACTGTGTGCAGCTGAAGAAAGTACATTCAAATATCAACACTCTTGAGAACCGAAAATTCCAACTAGCAGTTAGTTTCATCTCTTGCAGTTGCATTTTCTTACCTTCTCTCTGTGTTTTGTCTTGTTATCATGACATCTAAAAACATTGGTTTTGTAATGTAACCTAATTTTTTCGTTAGTTTGTGGACCTCCAAATCATTTGTTGGTTTTACTGAAACATATTTCTTATATGGTTGCAAAATGATGCTTCCTGTCTTTTAAGGCATTGACTAGGTTTCAGCTTTCAATATGTGGAGTTTTATACTCTACAATCAAAAGACTAGGTTTCAGCTTGCGTAATGATGCTTCCTATCTTCTTAGTGTATATAAATATCATATGTTGTTAATTTATGATCATAGGGTGTCTTTTGATATATTCTCTCTCTACCTAGTTTATTTTTGAGCATTAACTTTGATTTACATCCCACTCCTGTAGTGTAATATTTGGTGGCTGTAGTTATGTGGATAGTTTTTTAATGGAAGGAATATTCATTAGGTTTCTTTGGTTGGTATCTATGTTTTAAATAGTGATAGGGATTAATTAAGCCTTGAGGCAGTGTTGTAGAAGCTTAGCTGGAGTTTTTTTTAAAATTATACAAAACATATAAAATATGATTATATCAGAAAAAATGTAATATATAAAATTTAACTTAAAATAAAGCATTGTGGTTTCCTCTCTATATTAAATACACTATTATGGCTCACCCCCCCCAAAAAAAAAAACTATTATGATTGATAAGTGAAGTGAACTTTTTTCTTAAATTAAAAAAATGCTTTGAGAAAAGCAGTAACTATTAGTATCAAATGCAATTAAAATAGGGCCCAAAGGTGGACTGATTGTCATAGGCGACATCTGTAGCACTGCAATTAGCTATGGCTTCAGTACATTGTTAACTATGTTTTATTGTAAAATAATATATAAAAATCATAAAAGGATGACAATAATTTAATACATTGGAGCTTTTTGCTTCTGGCAAGCTACAAGGTGTGCCTCTGTGCACTCCTTGATTATGCTTTTTAAAACAGGTTGTTACTTGCCTGCTGATGAAACTCAAACTAAGTCTTAGAGTTTTTTTTTTTTTTTTTTTATGATTATTGTTATTTTTCCATTTTATAGATAGCCATGTTTTGCTTTTGTTGTGGATAGTGGGAGCAAGTTTGTGGAATTAATTATTATATCCCTTGTCTGGTGAAGTATGGAATAGGAATATGGGATACAAATATTTATTATAGGTATAGTTATCGATGGGAAGTTGGGATGGGTTGGCAGAGTACTTGCTTTGTCGGTTGAATCCCTGTTCAGAGAGTACAGATTGGAGTACAAAGTTATCTTCAGTGGGGATGCTTACCAAATCTTTATTTTGATGCTTAATTCTGATACTGATATCGAAGTGTTGTTTGAAATGATGTCTTTAGAATATTAATGAAAATCACCCTCCAATCCACTTCCTTTAATGAATTGGAAAAAAAGAATGTGTTGTTTTTTTAGTTGTTGCTAATTATGCTGTTGGAGTTGGAATTAAATTCAAATCACATTTTTGACTTGGGATGTACAAATGCATCTTTTTAAAGGTCTACCTAGATGAGACTGTTCAAGAAGTGGATAGCCTTAATTCTAGGATTCAGGAAATTGAGGCTCAATTGTGCAAAGAGAATGAGGAGTGTAAAAGGTACTGGAATGTTTCAAAATGTATATGGTGATTATTTCTATTACCCCTCTCAATTACTTTGACCTTTCTTTATAATGATCCCTTTCCTGGCATTTCTTTGTTTCTTTGTTCTCTCTGGAAAACTCAGAATTACTTCAAGAATAAGGAAGTTTGTTAGAGAACACAATCATAACTCACAGTTACAAGATGAACTGAAGAGGCAAGTTACCATTTTTCCCAACTTTGTGCTGTTAGTATGAATTCATGTCTTTTGATGTTCTTTGTTTTCTTAAATGCATTCTTTATTTATTTTTTGGAAACTCTTGTATTCAATTCGCTTATTTCATGTATAGGTCACAGGTCCGACTCCAAAGGTTTGGAGATCAGCTTGTCTCGGACATTTCTGGAATTGGTGCCAATGAAGAAGATTTATGCATTGATATTGTCAGCAATGGTGAGAATACTGGTCTTCCTGCAATCATCAAACATAATGTGGAGCAGAATGATGTATCTCCCCACATGAAAAGACTGCATGTTGAACAAGATGCTGTAGAAGAGTTGAAACAAGGTATTAGTTTTGAAAACTATTGTGATGTTGGCTGTTTCTGGTTTACAGAAATACTGTGTCCTTTGTAATAGGGACTGAATAAGAAATTGAAAAAAATAGGAAGAAAAATGGAAATTGTGTTGTTAATGCTCCTCCCCGTATCTCTGAATCCGTGAAGCGTCACGAGGAGGAGGAGGAATTACAATGGTATCTCACTTGACCCAAGATTTTGAGAATTCTGGTCTATACCTCCTAATGCCAACTACTGGAAAACAAAATCCCCCAACATTCTCTCTCAATCTCTTTGTAGCCTGTTGATTGGAACCGGTCTAGAATAGCTGGAAAATACAGTATGATTTTATTGAATGAACCTCCTCTGGTAATCCCCCAACATTCTCTCTCAATCTCTTTGTAGCCTGTTGATTGGAACCAGTCTAGAATAGCTGGAAAATACAGTATAATTTTATTGAATGAACCTCCTCTGGTAGCAAGAATGAGTCTTGCTTGCAGAAGAGATAGCGGCTTATAGTATTATCTCCCTAACAAAAGCCTAACTGAATCTCTCAATCCCATCCTTTATATATTGGTCCAAGTTATTCACTTGCTGCACTGACTGTCTAATAATTATTTTGCATTTCAGTTACCAGTCAGTTGGAATAATTCCAACTACTACAGCCCACATGCTTCTTATTCCTACTAATATAAGCTTGGGTTATTGGGGGTTTTCTAATACCTGTCTGCCAAATTCTGTTTTCTAACTAATAATCACTCACTCTAACTCCCTTAACTGAGGTTGGCCTAATCGGCCTATTGGTCTCCTGCCTTATGTCTCCTAACATATACTTTCCTTATTGGGGTCTGCTGGTAACACTTTGCTAAACAAAAGACTTGGAGGCTAAAAACTGGAAACTTCTTTCATCTATGTGTGGGGGGATGTATATGTTCAGACCGCCCATACTGAAGCAAGTATATGTGACCTTTTCTATATTGTGAAGAATAATGCAGAGTTGTCTGTTAAGGGCTTATGTTTTATAACTCATGATTTTGGACCACAAGCATTTTAGGGATTGTTATTCAGTGGTTAATTATAAATGGACTAGTTTCACCCAATTCTCATATAGTCATATACTTGTTTCCTGTTAATATTCAATAAGAACATAGAAGTATACATGTGTACAGGATGTTCTAGCTTAGTCTGTATTGCCTTGGTAGTAAATGTTCAATTTTTGCTGGCCTTGCACTAGAGAGATATGGCAGACTGCTTGATGCTGTTGCAGATTGCCAAAATCATATCTTCATAATTTTATCATGGATTTTGATTGTCCTGTCAAGTGAATGTATCTGATAGTTAAACTTGGATACTATTTTGATCGTTAGCTTGCTTAGGTATCATATTACAATAATTTCATTTGGAGATAAGCACATTTGATTTCAGCTCTTGTGATTTCTTTATCATTGTGTTTTGCTGAATATGTTTCAATTTTCTTTTAATTTGGCCACCGGTCATGGTTGTATCTTTTTTTGGGTTCATCTATCACCGACCCTAACTAATTTGGGATAGAGGTGTTGTTAATGTTGATGTTGATGTTGATGTTGATGTTGATGTTGATGTTGGCCACCAGTCATGGCTATTGTAATTGCTCTTTTGATATTTTTTATGATGTATCTGTAACATGCAAGCAGATAGATTGAAAGATGGGCATTTGGTTGAGACAGCAAGAACCAGGAAACGTTCTCGTTGGAATTTGGATGCTCAATTGAATGACAAGGGTAATGAGGGTTTAGAGGCCCCAAACAACGGAACTGAAGTTCCTAGGCCCCCAGATCTTGAAGGCAAGCACAAGAGAGGAAAATGGAATTCTTTTAACAATCTTGGTTCAGAAAAGGTAGAAGTTCAATTAATTTCATGGTAGCTCTGCTGGCACTCTATAAAATAAATCTTGTTTTGATGTGTTCCATTCTTCATGTTTTTTTTTTCTTTGGTGATGCCCTTTTCTTTTGTTTCATTCTCTCATTAAACAGTTGTACATCTTACATGTCTTAAATAAGATTTTCGAAAGTTTACCATTGTCATTGCAAATGACCTTTTCCATTCTTAACCATCAATATGCAGTTGAAGGAACCCAGGATTGAAGTACCATCAACCAGCATGGCAGCTCATGTGGTTGATGAGGAAGTTGAGATTGAACTTGATGATGGAACTGATATCAATGAAACTGCAAACACAGTGAATGAGAATGGACTGGCATTTGAAGTAAAGCGCGTACCGCTTATGTTTCCCCCAGCTTTGATTCCTCGTAGCACTTATTCACAGGTTAGTTCTTCTTCTCTGGGGTACATTTTTCACTGCCTTAAAAATTAGCACTTGTAGCAAGCATTTGTAAGCGTGTTTTGACTTCATGTGCAGTATGAGGGTAACGACGAGCAAGTGGATGTGGGTGTGGATGGTCGTGATGAAGAGGCAGCGGGGGCACATGTGGATATAGTTTAATTAATATTAGTGATTTCTAACTTCTTTTGGTGGCTCAAAAGTAGTTGTTGAAACCGTCAATATCTTGAACATAGTATTTTCAAATGGGATAGGATGCAAGATAGTGGAACAAGAAACAAGTAACTTAAATATTTTTGCTATGTTGGATGTAATGATACATTTTGGATTAGTGGATATAAATTGCTATGTTGGATGTAATGATACATTTTGGATTAGTGGATATAAATTGTTATACAATGCTTTCGTACATGCCATATTTATGGTTTTGCTTAAGCTGAATGTCTCTATTGATTGTAGGAGTTGATGATGCTATATACCATGTAATCCTCTGATGTTTATGCTTCCATCCCCCCCCCCCCCTGCCGTTCTTTTAGGTATTGGATTTGTTTTTTTAGTTACAAATCCATAACGTGCAATTTTTACATTTTCTAAAGGTTTTTTGGTTCTCCGTATAAAAAAGATTACCGGGGATTTTAGATGATCAAATTCACATATATACTGCCCCTTTCTATTCCGTCCGTTATATCTTTGTAGGGGCTAGTGTCCGAGATCTTGCCATGATTCTAATTCGAAAGTGTTCCATCTTAGGCTATGATGCTAATGCAAGAATGTTTAATAGTGCTGATATAATTTTGAATCCGATTCTTTAGCTGGAAATTGTTGCTTCCAAGAATTTGTCAAGTTTTGACTTTTGACATGTAGCACTGGACAATCTTTGTTTTAATATTAAGTTGTTATTATACTCGCAAGCTTAGAAACAAAGTTATTGGAATTTTGGATAGATGAACTTAACTTCGATTATCTACACAATTATTATAATAATTTTTTTGTTTAGTCTTTATGCTTGCTTACCAACAACAACAACTTCATTTGCACTACGCGAATCACCACTTGCGGTTTAGAATTGCGTGAATAATTGATAAAATAAAATAAAAATCTCAAAATAAAACATTTTGTTCTAAAAAAAAATAAGAGTTACCAATTAATGTTATTAATGTCATTATCGTTGGATTGATTATGTTAATCCACTAATTATATTTATTTTTATTTTTATATGTTTATAATTTTTCATATTTAATATTTTCACATTAAATATGGGAAATCATAAAAATATAAATATGAAAATAAATATAAAATATTAAATATAGGGAGAAAAAATAAAATTGTTAGAAAATTAAATTATAACTATTGGATCAAAATAATCAATCAAATGTTAAAAAATAAAAATAATAGCGATAATAACACTATTGAGAGTCAATATCCTATCTCCTTGCAAAAAAACTCACACGTCATGAAGTAATTCATTTAAAGAATCTTATCATTTTTTAAGAAAACAGAGTTACTGTCAAAAGATTTTTTTAAGAAAAGAAAGAAAAACTGTTTGGAATAGCAAAAACGGAAGCATTTTTTCAGAGTGCCATTCAGTAGCTGAGAACCCACATTCAATTCAAGTTTCAATAGCGCATGACTCACCTGGTCACTCGTTTTCAACTCGCCCGAGTCGCGCCGTTCATTCATCCTCGTCCCAAACCTTTACCCAAAACAACAATCCTTCGTTCCCAACCCAAAACCTTCGCCCAAATCTCAACCAAAACCCTCGCCGTCCGCCACCGAACACAGCCTCTCCTTCGGCCGGCGATGGACGCTCAACCGCCGGATTCCGGCGCGCCCGCCGTCGAGGGCGAAGACTTCATTCACATCGAGGATCTGAGGATGGAGAGCTTGTCGGAGAGCATGGTTCGAATCGATGAGCCCTCGGATGCCGCCGCTGTTTCGCGTTCTCCTGAATCCCCGGCGGACTCGGATCGCCGTCCGGCGGTGCTTCCGGATGAGCTCTCCAGAAACGTTCTGGTCCTTTCGTGCGAGTCCACCGCTGACGGCGGCGTTTGTGACGTCTACGTGGTCGGCACCGCTCATGTCTCCGAGGTGTTTCTTCTTTTGATTTTGGATCGCGTTTTGAGTTTGGTTGCATTCACATTCTCACTACTGTCTTCAATCAGAAAAAAAAATATTTTTTTTTTAATTCTTTCTTTTCTTTTTCGCATTCGTTTCAATTGGAATTGTTATTGTGTCTTTCTTTGCAGAGAATAAATGGCCTTGTTTCTCTACTACTCTTCATTGTATTGATTGTGACTTTTATAATTATATATGGTGAATTAACAGAGTTAGAGCTTAACATCTATGCTGAACTATGTTGCAGGAATCAAGCAAAGAAGTTCGAGCCATAGTGGATTTTCTGAAACCACAGGTGTTGTTTCCCTTTTGAACTCAGTAACACTTCATTGATGGATAGATCATCCACATGCTTAGCTGCCTGCTTTTAATTTCTTGCTGTCCCTTCACCTTTTACATTTTTAATGATGAAACCCTATGGCTGGCCTTTGTTTGCTGCAGGTTGTCTTCTTAGAATTGTGCTCGAGTCGTATCTCAGTGCTTACCATTCAAAATCATAAGGTTTCCACTCTTTGGCTTTTTCTTTTTTTTTAATAATTATTTTATCACTTTGTGTCAGCTTCCCCCCTTTTGCACTGTCTTGTTTTAAGAGCATAAGTATGCAAGAAAACATTTTACTGTTAGAGAATATCATCATGGTTCAGGTTTGTATTGGATGAGTTATCAGATTTCTATATATTTTTATATGGCTTACTGGTGTTTTACTAAAGGGGGGAAATCATCATTTTCATTTTACATTTTTTTCATATATATTGGCTTATTTACCTTGATGATTTAAACCTTTTACTTATGAGTAGTTTATTTTTCCTTTTGCATAAAGGAGAAAACATTCATCTTTTCTTTCAGCAGGAAAATGATAATTGTAATTATATTTTTTTAAGGGCCTATATGTTATTATTCAAATTTTGCGTCAACTAACTTCATTGGTTCCATCATCACGCTTCTTCCAGGTACCCACTATGGGAGAAATGATTGCGACGTTGAAAAAAAAGCATAACATGTTTGAAGTACTCTATGGCTGGTTCCTTGCCAAGGCATTGTTTGACAATCATATCTATGATCCCTATTAGATTTTGAAATACTAAAATTTGATTCCTTATTCTAGAATGCTGTATTTGTCATTTACCTTGCTTTTTCTCCCCTTAAATTTCTGACAGATTGCTAGTAAGCTCGAGGTCTTTCCTGGCTCTGAGTTTCGTGTGGCATATGAAGAGGCAATCAAGTATGGTGGCAGGGTGATACTTGGTGACCGCCCTGTAGAGGTTGGATGAGTTTTTGATTTTAAAGTTTGCTGAATGCTAGGAATAACTCGAGTTCTCTTTTAATTTAAAATATTACACTATTATAAAGACTCGGTGTAATTGAATCTGTTATTCCCTGCACAGTGTTGTAAAAACGTAGTGTCGAAACGTAAAAACGGACCGTATCTATGTTTTTATGACCAAAATCGAGTCAAAACGGTAGTTGAAACGGGTTTTGAGTCGAAACGGTTCAAATGTAGTGTCGAAACGTAATATGAATTTTTTTTTGCAAAGTTCATATATATATATATATATATATATATATATATATATATATAACACATAATAATAAAAAAAAATATAAATATTTTTATTCATTAATTAGCTTAAATTTAATAACTTATATAATTAATACATTAAAATTATTCTATATAAATTAAAACAGAGATTAAAATTGACATTCTTATAAAATAAACATATTTGTGGGTTTTGGTTTTATATATGTTGGATATATATTTTATTTTTAATACGTTAGTAAACTCTTACGTTTCGTTTACGTTTTGCGATTTTACGTTTTTGCTCACCCCTACCGGTTTTACGTAGACTCTACGTTTTAACAACATTGGACACTGCATAGTCTTCAACCTCATTAAGCCATTTGCACTGACGAATATATCTTACACATTTCTATGGAAGCAAAATTGCTGATATTGCTTATCAATAATGTCATATTAGCAATCCATAATGTAACTTATTATCCTTTATTTAGCATGTCTTGGACTCTTGGTATTCTATAGATGATAAATTCATGTTGTATCATCACTAGAAAGGCTAGTAGTAATATTTAGTGGCTGGACAGGGAATGCTACATCTTTGTCTACACTTCATCTTTATAATGAGGTGGCCTACTGCATTTGGCTCCCACCATTATGGAGTCTAGGGAGGGTTAGAACTCATACCGCCATTTCACCAGGCAGCATTCTTGCTGTTGCTTGAAGGCTTACCCTCTAAAAACTCCATCCTACATCATAAATAAATATATGATTTTTTTTCCTCAAGTCCTCAATCTCCTAAATATTCTCACTGGAAAATGTTCAATGCTTACAAGTTTACGCTTAATTCTTTCCCTAAGCATGGGAGAAATGTACTAAAATAGTATAATTCAAGTAATTTTTTTTAATTTCTTACATTGGAAACCATGTAAATAGTGTCTAAGTTTATTAATTAGAATGGTCTAATTATGGTAATTAGGATAATCATGATCTCAATATTTATTACTTTTTGGTTATATAATCTAGTCTCTATTGTATAGTTCAGACACAAAGATTTCACCAAATGTCTCTCATTTTCACTTTTCTTAACACTATATCTAGAGTCTAAAAATAGGCAACCATATTCCATACCTACATGAAAGACCCACTGCCCATTGGTGCCATTTTTTTTTTTGGAAATCGTATTTCAAGTTTGGTTTCCGGTCACCCTAGCCACTTCTTCTTTCTAGCCACCTCTTCTTTCTAGCCACCTCGGTTCTCTGTCTAATTGTTGTCTGCCATTTCCGGCCGTCGTCCTCTTTGGCTAGTGACCCTCGGAAATGGAGTGGCGCCTCATCTTGCTCGGCCCATGCTTGGAAAGCCAGTGTCTGACAGACCTTGGACACAACAACACATGCTCCATCTCCGGTCTACCTACTCCTTTCTCTGGTTTCTGCTTAGCAGCATTTGGAGACTTTTTTCAGTCCGCATCAGGTTACATTGTGCTCTCATAGGCCTCCTCTCGGTTTTGGTGTTTTCCTCCTTGGTTCACTCTTTGGTGGTTCCCATCCATACCTTTTTCTCCGCTCCCCTACGAGCCAATGCCCACCTCTCCTCAGATCAAGTCAGGTCCAGCCTTCTTCTCCATTGCCCAGTGTGAATGGTGGCTGGATCTAGCTCCTCATAGGTCCTAAGGATGTTTTGAAGGCTGAATCCCTTCACCAACTACGTCAGTGTCTCTCTATGCACAAAAAAGTTGTGTGGTACCAATTAGGACACTTGGGTATCCGATAACAAGCTATGGATCAACTTTCAAGAATATGTGGACCACCTCACTACCAAAGCCAACTCGTTGCTAGTTCAAAACTGTCCATATGGGCTTAAATTGGCGCCCAACTTTGGAGCATCATTAAAGCTACTATTCGTCTTTCCCTCAAACAGATCCTCCGTGCCCAGGTCACTGATACAATCGGTTCAGATACAGAATTAAAATAAGAACGCAAGTTTTTTTGGGTCCAGAAGCAACAACTTCTGGGTTTTCTGAATATTATTTGACTGAAATTACAATACTGGAATTAAACGACTATTACTACTACGACAACAAACGAAAGAAAAAAATACAACTCAACACAATTAGAGAGGTGTTGATTCTCTCCTAATTCCAAGTCCAATTTTCCAATCTGTCTTCCTTTTCCTATTGCCTCCCTTCAAATAACCAACTTATCTCTTGCCACGTCATCGTTCCCTTCTCTCTCCTGACTTCCCATTCTAACAGAATTCCCTTCTAGAATATTCTTTGCTAAGTCAGCCACCCCAAATGTTCCTCTGTGACGTTTCCTAGAGTAAACCTTGATTCCCACCGTATCAATACTCCCCCCCAAAACTTGTACCTTGTCCCCAAGGTGAAAATCCGTAAAATTCTGATTGAGCCTAGCCGAGTCTTCCCAAGAATTTTCAAAGGATGGTAATTGTAACCATTGGATCAACACCTCTGTGCGTCCTGCAACATTTTTTCTCCACCCCAACACAGCTTCAGGTTGAACCTGTAGCTCTAATTCATCAGATAACATCAACGACAGAGGTTGCACTACAGTAGACGGTGATACAACTTTCTTGAGAAGAGACACATGAAACACGGGGTGCACCTTACTCTCCGGTGGTAACCGCAAGTGATAAGCTGCTAGCCCAACCCGCTTCACGATGGAAAACGGACCATAAAAACGTGGGCTGAGTTTTCCCTTGATTCTTCGAGCTAAAGATTTCAATCTATAAGGCTGCAATTTCAAATAAACCCAGTCACCAACCATAAATTCCACATCACGTCTATGTTGATCCGCTTGTTGTTTCATCCGTTTCTGAGCCACAATTAAATGTTGCTGTAGATCTTGTAAAATAGCATCCCTATCAAGCAGCAACCTGGATACCTCATCAATAGGGGAATTAGCAAAGAATGAATGCAACACAATTGGAGGATCGCAACCATAGAGCACCTTGAAAGGCGTAGTTCCTGTAGAATCTTTATAAGAAGTATTGTACCAAAACTCAGCCCAATGTAACCAATGGGGCCAAGTCTTTGGCTTTGGACTGCAAAAAACAGTGCAAGTAAGTCTCCAAACAACAATTAACCACCTCAGTTTGGCCATTAGATTGAGGATGATAAGTCGTACTATACTTAAGTTTAGTACCAAAACACTTAAAAAGTTCAGTCCAAAAAGAACTTAAAAAAACCTTATCTCTATCACTTACTATAGAAGCAGGGAAACCATGGAGACGCACCACTTCTCTTATAAAAATCAGAGCTACATCCTTAGCCGTGAACGGATGAGCCAACGAAATAAAATGAGTGTATTTGGACAAACGATCCACCACTACAAAAATAGTGTCCACTCCATGAGCCTTGGGTAATCCTCCCACGAAATCCATTGAAATGTCAACCCAAACTTGCTTAGGAATGGGCAGTGGTTGCAAGAGTCCAGCGGGTGATAAGTTCTGGCACTTATTTTGTTGGTGTTGGTTCTTTGCAACAGTTTGCAAGTACACGCGCAAGCATACGCGACAACAAGTAATATAGGGCTTTTATGAGTCCCAAATATCGTTCCCTCAAGGATCTATTGCATTTTTCTAACTTGACTAATTAGTGATTGCTAATCAGCACAAATTTTAAAAATAAAATCAAATTAAAAATGATTGGGAGCTTAGTTATAAACAGAAAAAGATTTAAATGCCAAAGATTTTTTTTTATAAAGGAATCAGTAACTAGAAATTTAAGAGAGTTATGGTGAATTTTTGCTGAGAGTAATTCTGAAATGTATAGAATAATTTGTAAAGAAAAACAGGTTGAGTTTCGGTTCCCCTTCCCCACAGTCTCCAAATAAGTGCTAAAACAGTTTCCTAAAATTAATTCCCAAGTGTTGAACCCTCTCTAACTGCTTTTAATCTCTTAAAAACATTATTATCATTTACCATCAATTGCACATCTCTGTGCTAAATGAAGGAACGAACATTAAATCCAACCAACACATCATGGAGGCTGTTCTCATCTCTGAATAACATCCCTTGAGAATTTTTACCCTCAAGTCCATGTGTTCAACACAGTTCTGGCTTTAGTCATTTCTCAATGACTAAATCCTGAAATGTTATCCTATAATCAGGCCTTAAAAATAGCATAAATGAAAATTAGCACAACATTGAACAAACTGGGAATCAATATTAAGCAACTGAAATTTACACAAATTCAAGACTGAGGTTCGGGTACCTACACCCAACCTTAATGAAATTAGCTCATACCCATAAGGGTTAAGCTTTAAACAACAACTGAATGTTCAAATTAAAAACTAAAAACACAGAAATCAAAGGTGCAGCAAGAGTCCTAACAACCGGACAACCTCACTGCTGCACCAACAAGTTCAGGACCAAAACATGCATTATAGAATAAAAAATAAAAACCCCAGATGAAATGTCTACGTAGGATTCAGAAAAGATAGATGCAGAAAAAGATGGATCCTCACATTCACTGTTCTTCCACTATTTATAGCACCCTCCTCGCACATGCATGGGTTGTGGGCCCACTTCTTGCAGCCCCCACGTATTGCGCTCCCAAGCTGTAGCAGGTATGACGCGCCTTTTGTGCGTTGCAAGGTGGTCCCCACTCTTCTCCCTTTCTCAGACAATGGGATTTTTCTTTTCTACCCGTACACTGGACTGCGCACAGAAATCAGTCCACCTCCACTCACAACAGATTCTCACTCACCCACTCAGCAAAAGGTGTTGTTTGGCATTTTCTGAATCAACAAAATAGTGCTAGGGTTTCTTTGTGGACCGTGGATGAGGGGTGATTTGGAGTAATGATTTGCAGATCAACGGCGATCTGACCTTGGAGGTTGATCTGGGACAGGGATGGATCGGTTTGGCTGAGGTGGGGGCTGTGATCGGGTGGCTGCTAGGGTTTCTCTTGTTCCCTTTTCTTTCCTTCACGAATGCTTCTGCCCTCTTCCTTCCTCCTTTCTTTTTTTTCTTTTTGGACCAGGTTTCACTGTGGGCTTCGCACATGCACAGCCCACCACATCTTTTTTCTTTCTTTTGGGCTTGGCCCCTTTTTTTTAGTACAACCCAATTGCTTTTTTTCTTCTTTTTTTCTTTTTCTCTTCACTTGGGCTTCTAACTTGCTCTTCAAAGGTTCAGCCCATTCCTTGTCTCCTTTTCTTTGCATGGACAATGTCACAAATGGGCCTGAAAAATACAAATGCAAGCACATTAGTTCTTAAATTGGGATTAATCAACACAATGCATTTGGAGCTAAAATTATACACAAGATATTCTTTTCCTTTACAATTTCATATTAAAAACCACATGTTCCAAGTCACATTTCATGGACTTATCAGTTGGCAACTAACACAAGCTGCAACATAATTCTTAATTTGCTTCCCCATCCCCTCCCAATACACCACTGCAGCAATCCGTTTATATGTCCTTAAGAACCCGAAATGACCTCCCACACGAGTTATGAAACTCATTTAAAATATTGGGGATAAATCTGGAATGTTTAGATAACACCAGTCTTCCCTTAAAAAATAAATGACCACAACTCACAGAAAAGTCCAGATGCTTCTGCTGATCTGTCAATACCTCCATCATAATCGTGCGCGACCTCTCATCAGCTTGCACTTCTGCTTCTAACTCATCACAACCTATAGGGGCTACACAAGTCAGGGCAAAAAATTGTAAGTTGCGGGATAACGCATCAGCAACCACATTCTCCCCTCCTGGTTGATATTGAATTTCAAAATCATAACCAAGTAACTTGGTTACCCATTTTTGTTGTTTTCATTCAACACACGTTGCTCTGTCAAAAATTTAAGGCTCTTCTGATCAGATTTTATAATAAAATGATGGCCTAATTAATAGGGACGCCATTTTTGAACAGCAAATACAATGGCCATGAGCTCCTTTTCATAGATGGATTTTTCTTGCGCTCTCAATGAAAAACCTTGACTTAGAAAACTGATGGGGTGCCCCTCTTGCATTAAAACCGCACCCACCCCACGTCCGGAAGCATCTGTCACTACCGTAAAAGGTTTATTAAAATCCGGGAGTGCTAACATAGGTACTGTACACATTGCTGACTTGAATTGCTCAAAAGCCAATTGGGCCTGCCCACCCCAGCTAAAGTTGTCCTTCTTCAACAGATCCGTCAGTGGCTTGGTTATCTTACCATAATCTCTGACAAATTTACGGTAATAACCAGTTAACCCCAAAAAACCCCTTAAGCCTTTAACATCTTTCGGGATTGGCCACTGTAACATAGCTTCTACCTTCTTTGGATCAGCACTAACTCCTTCGTGAGAGATAATATGGCCTAAATATTCCACTTGAGGTAAAGCAAAACAACATTTCTTGCGGTTAGCCACCAATTTGTTACTTCTCAGTGCGTCAAACACTGCTCTGAGATGCCCTATATGCTCCATTCGGCTACGGCTATAGATTAGAATGTCATCAAGAAAAACCAAAACAAATTTACGAAGAAATGGATTTAGAACCTCATTCCATCAGGGAGTTGAAAGTCGAGGGAGCATTGGTGAGCCCAAATGGCATCACCACATACTTGTAATGGCCTTCATGCGTCCTGAATGCGGTTTTTGGGATGTCTTCCTCCTTCATCCTAATCTGATGATACCCTGATTTAAGGTCCAGCTTCGAGAACACCTTTGCTCCTCCCAATTCATCCAACAATTCCTCAATGACAGGAATGGGAAATCGGTCAGGAACAGTGATCTTATTTAAAGATCTATAGTCCACACAAGCCCTCCAACTTCCATATTTTTTTCTTACCAGAATAATAGGACAAGAATAGGGGCTGACACTGGTCCTAATTAACTCAGATACTAATTTCTCGATTATAGCTTTTTGATAGTAGGGATACCTGTAGGGTCTCATTTGGAATTTCGCAACCTGGCTTGAGAATGATAGCATGATCTTGTCTCCTCCTTGGTGGTAACGCGGTGGGTTCCTGAAATAATTCATCAAACTCCAGCAACAAGTGTTGAAGTTCAGGCCACAAGTCTTCAGGTGTCTTTTCTTCTGTATTGGTCCAATACTGATCTACCATGAACCCCTGTCCCTCTGCTACCAAAGCCTTGACCATGGAGCGCAGAGAAGTAGTAGTCTTAGTATTTGATAGCACGGGATCACCTTTCAACTCCATTTCTTTTCCTTCGACAGACACCTTTAACGTCAGTTTGTCAAAGTCATCCTTCATTTCCCTCCAATTCTTCAGCCAGTCCAACCCCAATATAACTTCAGCTCCCCCTAACTCAAAAAGCAACAGATCCTATTGCGATTTGGCTCCTTGAAGATCAATCTCCACCTTGTGGCATACTCCTTGGCATTCCACCTTGTACCCATCCCCTACCTCTACCTTATAACTGGGGGTGTCTTCAATGGGGAGCTTTAAACGCTCAACCACCGCCTTAGCCACAAAATTGTGGGACGCTCCACAGTCCAACATCATAACCAACCTTTCTCCCCGAATAGACCCCCAAAACTTCATGGTTTGGTTTGAAGAGAGCCCTATTAAGCTATACATCGACAACTGCAAAGTCAAATCCTCTTTTGTCGGTTGAACTTGACACAATACTTCTTCACCTTCCCCATCGATCACCAAAAAATTGAGCTGTGGAATTTTGCAACGATGGATGGGATTCCATCGTTCTTCACACTTGAAGCACAAGCCCTTTTTGGATCGTTCTTGAAGGATAGCTTGAGGTAATCTCCGGTCATCCACTCTAGAAGATGGACTTCCCACTCCTTCATTGACACGCACACCCCCACCTGTGCTATCCTGAGTGTTGTGTGTATTAGAGGCAGTCCGCGTGTCCCCTTTCGTGGTCGTCTAGTTGGGACGCGTGTCATGTGATGAACCCCCATGATTTAAGTTAGTCACGTGCCTTGAACCAATGGACGCCCACGAGCTTCTATTGGGCTGTGGTAGTCTATTAAGCCCACTCCATTTACTTCCCATCCCAAACCCATCTTGGACCCAAGCCTGATTGTGTTTTTCCATAAAGGTGTTCTCCTTCATCAGATCCCCTAAATTATCGATATTTTTTTGCAACAATTCGGTTCGCAGGCCCTCCTTCAACCCGTGGAGCCAAATCTCTTTTAACATGAGTTCGTCAGCATAATGCAACGGACTAATAATCCTCTCAGATTCCGCCCGAAACGCTGCAAAGCTCCCCGTTTGTCTGTGACTCATTAACGTTTGATCGGACTACCCATCGTCTCCATAGTGAATCTCTCCATGACCTCAGCTCTGAAATCAGCCCAAGTACTATTCTGGTTGTTCCTCTCCCACACTTGGAACCAGTCGAGGGCTGCACCGTCTAACACCACCATGACGGCATCAATCTTATCCAAATCACCAATACGATTCACTAAGAAGTATCTCTCCACTTTGGTCAGCCACAAATACACATCATCACCACTGAATCTGGGCATTTCCAACCTATTAGTTCTTCCTCTCACCACGTTTTCGGTTCGAGGATCTACCCAATCTGACTCACTTGTCGTTGGGCTCCTCCGACGAGATCTTCCTCTACGCCGCCTTCCATCATGGCTGTTATTGCCTCGGTTCTGATGGCCGCCAATTGTTGATCCGTCCTCCGTTGTCGTTCCTCAACCAACTCTTCATTCCTGCGGAAACGTTCATCTATAATCTCAGTTCTTGCATCCATGTTTCGAGTCACTACCATTCAAAATACCCTGGACCGAATAGCTCTGGTTCCAGTTGATACAACCGGTTCAGATACAGAATTAAAGTAAGAAGACACAAGTTTTTTTTGGTCCAGAAGCAACAACTTCTGGGTTTTTTGAATATTAGTTGACTGAAATTACAATACTGGAATTAAACGACTATTAATACTACGAGTCTACGACAATAAACGAAAGAAAGAAATACAACTCAACACAATTAGAGAGGTGTTGATTCTCTCCCAATTCCAAGTCCAATTTTCCAGTCTGTCTTCCTTTTCCTATTGCCTCCCTTCAAATAACCAACTTATCTCTTGCCACGTCATCGTTCCCTTCTATCTCCTGACTCCCCATTCTAACAGAATTCTCTTCTAGAATATTCTCTGCTAGTCAGCTATCCCAAATGTTCCTCTGTGACGTTTCCTAGAGTAAACCTTGATTCCCACCGTATCAGTCACCTGCTGGACTTAGGCTGAAGTACTCTATACCAACGACACTAAATGTCTCCTCTATGGGATATACCAAAACTTCATGAGTGTCATTGCTCCTTAGAGATTTAATGGTTCTATGTCCACCTATTAAGGCAAGATTCATAGTGCACTACATGATTTTAATGAAATTCTACCCCCAATTGCAACCCCTGCATAGGTGCTTGAACAGTGCAATGCATTTTTCATATTGTTGGCCTTGTATGGTTTACTTGCATATTACTCCAATAGAAGTAATCGGGTTTTGGGATTCCTTACTATCACAACTTTGAATGTGTGAGGTGTCCATTTTGCTGTGTTTCAGCTGAACAACCCCCTGCTTTTGTTTCAGTCGATTCCTTTGCCCTTGTATCTTAAAGCAGCAATCGTAATCGTTCACACAGATGTAGTCAATCTTGTCCTCAATATGATAACTTCCATCGGCTAGGGCACAACACTGACAAGTGTTGGACTCTCCTCCTTGCTCAGCTATTGTTTCCCAAACAGGTTCCTCTAACACACCAAACCTCGTTGAACCGTCCACTAGTCCTACCACAACACCAGCCTCATCTGCCGACTTCCTTAAGTGATTTGAATAGTGTTTGGCCTCAACCTCCACTACCTTTGTTGTGCTGATCCGTAATTATTTCATTGGTCTCTCTCAATTGCTATCCCTTGGTCTTTGGGTTCTTGATTCTGGTATCATTGGTCATATCTCCGACAATCAGTCCCTTTTCTCCTCGCTTTATGCATCTGGTTACTTGCCTACTATAACCTTTGCAAATGGTTCCAAAACAGTCCGGGAAGATACTGTCACTCACTGCCAAT
Source organism: Gastrolobium villosum (assembly GCA_032173675.1). Classification (NCBI taxonomy): domain Eukaryota; kingdom Viridiplantae; phylum Streptophyta; class Magnoliopsida; order Fabales; family Fabaceae; genus Gastrolobium; species Gastrolobium villosum. Next base: position 22,887 of record JAVKPL010009993.1, read on the forward strand.
TCAAATGATCAATTAGCGTTTATCTTCATTAAGTCTTTAAGGTGTACTCGAATAAGTTATATATATGTAACAAGTTTGGTGCACATAACTTATATGCTACAACTTGAGGAGGAGTGTTAGAAATCATGTAAATAATGTATAGGATCATTGATTAGAGTTGTATATTTAGGTAATTAGGATAACCATGATCTCTTTTATTTATTATTTTTTGGGTGTATAATCTAGTCTCTGTTATGTAGTTTAGACACAGATTTCACCATATGTTTCTCATTTCCTCTCTCTTAACATTTACTATTTTGTTACATGTGCTTTCAACTTGGTTTGCATTGTGCAGGGATGCTTAAGCAACTTTTTTGTTACTGTGTTTTGATTTTGATTGACACAGATTACATTAAGGAGAACATGGAATAAGATGCCACTTTGGCATAAGATAAAAATTTTGTACTCTTTACTCTTCCAAGCAGTTTTTTTACCCAGCTCTGGTGATCTTAATAAACTGGTAAGCTTGAAAATTCTCATGAGCCGGTGATAATGTGAATTGGTTGTGTTTGTGCTATGGTTTTGTCTGTATCCTAAATTGGGTTTGCTTTCTTCAGCTGAAGGAAATGGATGACAGCGACATGCTAACTTTTGTTATTCAAGAAATGAGTAAGGAGTTTCCAACTTTAATGGAGACTCTTGTGCACGAACGAGATCAGTAAGTTCTACTGCACTTAATTCAATTTACAGTTTCATTTATTGCAACTGTTAATGGCCACCTGCTTCGCTTACTCCTTGAATGATGATTCAGTTAACATTTGTCGCCCTAGTTATGTTACCATTTAGCAAAGGGGCCCTTGGAGGGTATTCTGGATATGGTTATGGTCTTGGCTTCTCTCCATATTCTAGCCAACCTCTCAATATCTCAATCCAGATGCCTTGGAGGACTTCTTACCCCTTTTTCTTTCCGAGGATAGAATATGGAAATACCTTTTAAATTGACCAAACTGTAGCCTTTTTTTCTTTTAGGTTGATATCATCTAGTTAGGCCTCTGTATTGGTGCACTAGAGGATTCTGGGAATTTAAATGAAATAGCTTCTTCACAGATGCAATCGGCAGTATATCATAATCACAGCATCACGAGGAACAAAACAATGTTGTCCGAGAAAGTGTTTTCATTATCTATGATTGTGGACTATATATGTTTCTCAAAGAAATCAGAGAGAGAGAGAAGAGAGGAAGAGAGAGTAAACAGAGAAGAGGGAGAGAGTGAATAGTTTTCATTAAGTGAAAGAGTGTTACACGATGGTCTAATATAGACCTCAACAAATATGCCACGTCATCTGGTTCAGTTACAACAACAATCAGTTAACTAAACTGAATTGGTTTGCTAATTACAAAATTGACCTTTGTGTACGGCTGTACACCTTTATCTATTCTAATATGCCCCCTCAAACTCAAGATGGATGAAGATAGTTAAGGGAGTCAACCACCTTGAGTTTGTCTTTCAACATAGCAAACCGTGTGGCAGAAAGGCTCTTAGTAAGAGTGTCAGCAACTTGGTCCAATGCTGGAATGTGGCAAACTTTTATTTCTTTTGTAAGAACACGTTCTCTGACAAAGAAGATGTCTAATTCCATATGCTTGGTTCGGGCATGAAGAACAGGATTATGAGAAAGAGAGATAGTGCTCAGGCTGTCACAAAGTATGAGAGGAGTAGTAAACCGAACTTGAAGTTCATTGAGAAGAGACTTGAGCCAGAGAACTTCTGCTGTAACTAGAGCAAGGCTGCGATATTCAGCTTTGGTGCTAGAACGAGCAACAAGATTTTGTTTCTTGGACCACCAGGATACCAAGTTAGAGCCAAAGAAGACACAAGCTCCTGAAGTGGACCTTCTATCATCAGTGTCACCAGCCCAATCTGCATCACAGAATGCTGTAATGGAGAACAAGTGGCTGGGATTGCATGGCTGTAACAGCATACCATGATGCAAGGTGCCATTTAAGTAACGTAAAATTCTTTTCACAGCAGCCCAATGTTCTTCAAGAGGTTGAGCCATAAATTGACAAGCTTTGTTTACTGAGTAGCTAATTTCAGGCCTAGTGAGTGTAGCATATTAGAGAGCCCCAACAATGGAACGGTAGAAAGAAGGATATGAGTAGTAGTTAGACCCATATTTAGAAAGTTTGCAGCCAGACTGAAGTGGAGTAGAAATTCCTTTTGTCTCTACCATTTGAGCTCTATTGAGTAGATCTTTTATATACTTGGATTGAGTAAGGATAAGTGTTCCAGAAGATGTCTTTTGAACCTCAATACCAAGAAAGAAATCAAGGTTCCCAAGATCTATAAAAGCAAACTCAGTGTAGTTGTTGGATTAGAGACTGAATAAAGGCTGAATCACTGCCAGTTATGATTATATCATCAACATAAACTAGGAGAAAAACACATTTGGCTGACTTCCTATAGATAAACAAGGAGGGATCACATTTACTAGCAATAAAACCAAGATGCAGTAGAGAGGTTTTGAGCTTATCAAACCAAGCTCTTGGTGCTTGCTTTAGTCCATAAAGAGCCTTGTGTAGTCTGCAAACAAGTGACTTATTTGAAGACTCAAAACCAGGTGGCTGTTGCATGTAGACTTCTTCTTCAATAGTGCCATTGAGAAAGGCATTGTTGACATCTAGTTGTCTTAGTGTCCAGCCAAAAGAGATTGCAATAGTGAGTATAGTTCGAATTGTGATGGGTTTTACAACTGGAGAAAAAGTCTCTGTGTAATCAAAACTAGCTTGCTGGTGAAATCCTTTTGCTACCAATCTGGCTTTATTTCGGTTAAGAGTGCCATCTGGGTTTTCTTTAACTCGAAAGACCCATTTGCAACCAATGGCTGTTCGGTTGAGAGGAAGAGGAACTAAAGACCAAGTGGAGTTGGCTTGGAGTGCATTCATTTCAGATTGCATGGCAGACAACCAGTTGGGATTAGCCAAGGCTTGTGTGATTGTAACGGGTTCAAGAGAAGTTGGAAAAATTTGTGGGTTGTGAGTATTGCTGGTGCTATTTGAGTGTGGCATCCCTGGAGAAGAAACAGGGCTCGAGCATGGTGAGGAGGATACTGGTTTGTCTGTGTGGCATCCCTGGAGGAGAAGAAGAAGAAGAAGAAGATGGATTAAACCAAAGTGTTGCTGAGGTGCATGTTGGTGTTGAGGTGTTGCTGCTGGATGCTTAAGAACTTGGATCAGGTTGAATACAAGTGGAGGAGAATTATTGGTAGCAGTGAGGGAAGATGGATTAAACCAAAGTGGATAGGGAGATTTTGATTCATTGAAGAGAACGTCTTTAGAAACAAACAATCTGCCAGATGAGTTCAAGCACTTATATCCTTTGTGTGTGGGAGAATAACCAAGAAAGATGCATTCACTGCTCCTGAAATCTAATTTGTGGTTGTTGTATGGTCAGGTATTGTTTTGTGTAGTTTCACAAATGGAACCTCAAAGTTCAGGGCATCAGTAGGTAGAGAGTTGATGAGGTAAACAGCCGAAATAAAAGCATGATCCCAAGATTTAATGGGTAAGGATGCATGAGCAAGCAAGGTAAGGCCAGTCTCAACTATATGACGATGTTTTCTTTCCACAACACCATTCTGATGATGAGTGTGGGGACAAGCAACTCTGTGAACTATACCCAGATTTTTAAGATGATGAAAAGGTCTAAACTCACCACCCCAATCAGTTTGAAGAGCTTAGGGCTTGGAACTGATTAAAGACAGTCAATGTTTGTGACTTTTGTTTAAGAGGATAAACCCATGTGTATCTAGAGTGAGCATCTACAAAAGAGATGTAGTAGGTAAAGCCCATTGTAGATTTAACAGGTGCTGGACCCAACAAATCACTGAAGACAAGGTCAAAAGGTTTTTCATATATTTTGGTGGATGGACCAGAATGCAATCTATGGATTTTTCCCAAACAACAAGCAGAACAAAAATTAATGTCTGTTTTACTAGGAATTGGGATATTACACGATTTTAGAACAGAATTTAGGGCCTCAGTATGAGGATATCCCAGTCTACAATGCCAAAGAGAGTACATATAGTTTGATCCTACAGAATTTGTAGAGCTAGTAGTTTTATTGGCTATGTTTTGTGTAAGTACATCAGTGGATATAGAACTAGTACAAATTGAGTTACTGTAACTAGTACAAAAGGTTTTTGGACTACTGGAAACATGATTGAAACGAGCAACAGAAGCACATTGTTGGCTTGATGGCAGACTAGAGTTGGAAGAAAGATTAACTCCTTGAAAGCGGTACAGTCCATCAGTTCCCAAAGCATCTTCCAGCAACACCTCATGAGATGCCTGAGATTTTACAAAGCAAGTGAAAGGGTGAAATTCAAAAAACACATTGTTATCTCTAGCAAATTGACTCACACTGATGAGATTTTTAGTTATAGAGGGAACAAGAAGCAAATTATTTAGATGAAGATAGGTGTGTGGTTTGAGTGGAGAAGAAAAAGAAAAATGACCGATAGCATTCACTTTCAAACCTTGGCCGTTCCCTATGTAAACCTGGTCTGCACCTGATAGTTGTGTGCTTTGTAGTAGATTCTGAGAATTGGCAGTGACATGGTGAGAGGCACCTGAATCTGGATACCATTCTATGGCCTGAACATTTGAGGGAGTAGGTAAGAGTCCTTGTCCTTGTGACCCTTTACTCTGGATTGATTCACAATATTCATTGAAATTAATAACTCAGACAAATTATCATCTTAAGAATAATTAGTTAGATCCCAATCCCTTGGTGGTCTAACCCTTTAATTCAATTGGAACCCTAATCCCTTAGTAATCCCGCATGAAATTAAGCATTACGCAGATAAATCCCACGACTGCGATTTATACAAGTCTATCCCTAGAACATGCATAAATCGTCATCTTTATCTCCTTTCAGAATCAGAACTCCAACATTCCTATTGCAAACCCTAATCCCCAGAATATCATCCCCTATTAGGTTGATCAGATCTAACAAAAATAATATCAATACGCACAAGATAAGGATGAAGTATATTAAAATCAACACACAGAGTGATTCAATCCTTCATACCAATTGTTCACAAAGGGATCACGACCCTGACTACAGTAAATAGATCTAGCCAATCAATATCATGATCGCTGATCTGAGATTCAACATAAATTTTAAATAAAAGAGAAAGAAAAATACAAGAACGGAACGACGAACGACGAATACGAAGAACTCTTTCTTGCCGGATCTGCCTCCAGGACTTTCTTTGTGTGTATTCCCCAAGGTTTGAGTCTCTATTTATAAGAGACTTGACCTAATGCTCCCCAAATTCAAATCTTCAAATTCTCAAATGTTCGCGCCTCCCACGCTGGCAGCGTGGTTCCCGCACTGCGAGCGTGGGAGCCTCTGCCATATTTTTCTTCCCCGCGCTGCAAGCGCGGTCCTCACGCTCTCAGCGCGGGGGCTTCTGTCTAATTTGTGTCTTTCACGCTACAAGCGCCATTCCCACGCTTGTAGCGTGAGCTTTTAGTTTTGCTTTGTCCCTTTTAACTTCAATTTGTGCATTTTTCCTGTGAAATCAACACAAAATCAGTATAACACCTTATATTCAGATATTGGACAAATTTAACAGTTATTTTGCCTTTCTTGCATCAGATTGAGTCACATTCTTCCTCTTTTTGTCTTAAAATTCCTCATATGCTCATCGCATATCAGCTGCGCTCAAGAACTCTTCCACAGATCATCTTGTTCATCTTCTTCTATTTTATTTTATGGTCTTGTTGAATATTGGATTTCTAGCCATATCAATGGTTGGCTGATTCTTTATTGTAGTCAGGGTCACGATTCCTATGTGAACCCTTGTTAGAACGGATTGATTTATTATTTTTCATTTATATAATTATCTTTATCATTATTCTGCGCGAAATTTCTAATTTTTTATTAGAATTGATCACTCTAATAGTTGATGATAGTTTGAGGGTTAGAACCCTAGATAGGAATATTGGGGTTTTGATCTTGAAAGGGGGTAAGATAACGGTTCGTATGCATGCTAGGAATAGATGTGTATAGGGGTGCTAAACGAACCAGTGGCCTTTGGCTCTGCTCGTGAAGGCCTGAGCTCGTTTAATAAAAGCTCGTGTTGGAACCAGACTTGGACTTATATAAAAGCTCGTTTAATAAACAGACCTCAGGCTCTAATTCAGAAGCTCGACCTTAGAGCTTCTCAGGCTAGCCTAGTATATAAATATTTATTTTATATTTTTTATACTACTTGTAATAACTCTCTCTCTCTCTCATCAATTTATTTCACCCCATTTTATTGGTTTAACAGACTTTTTGAATGATTTTGTTCTATATTATGCTATTTGGATATATATTGAATTTATGTATATTTATGGAATTACTAGTGCTGTTCTATATTATCCTTCATCCTCCTTCACACAAACAAACCCACGAAAACTCATTCGTTCCACTATGCACTGCTCGTTTGTGTCAATTTTTTTTATTTTTTTTTATTTTTTATTGTATTTTTTATTGTTTTTTTTTTGTTTGGCACTTTTTTTATAATGGGGTAAGATAATATAACCTGTTATCTACCTTCTCTCACTTTAATTTTATTTATTTATTGTAGACTTTGTAAATTATTGCTGCAAATTGGAAGCTAAGGTTTCTACCTAGAAATTGATTTTTGTGGAATTCTGTTCTCTTATTTTTATTCTTTAACATGCTAACAGGCTAAGACAGGCTTCACAAAGGCTTTTATTTTTTGTATATAAACCAGGCCACAGGCCAATATTATATTCGTAACAGGTAACAGGTTAAGGCTAGTCGGACACGTTTAAATACAGGCTTGGCCCGTTAAGATCAAAGCTCGGCTCGGCTCGGCCCGTTAACACCCCTGTGTGTATTGAATTGCGGATGCCTAAATTATTGAGTTCATTGCTTAATAACATGAGGAATATTGCAAGGAATTGGGGTTCCAATTGGGTTTAAAGGGTTAACCTTGCAAAGAATTGAGGGTTAACTATTAATATTTTTAGATAATAATTTATCCGAGTAATTTTATAAATGATTATTATGAATCAATCCGGAGTAAAAAGCTAGGATCATTTGGTGAATGAACCCTAGCTACAATGCTTTTCTCATATTTCTTAAATCAATTCTCATCGTTATTTTATTATTTTATTTCTCAAAACAAAAAATACAAAAATAAGTCTTTACTTTTAATTTCACCCAAATCGACAATATTTGTCACCAACCCTTTTGAATTCTTCCATTCTTAAAGAACACGATTATTTGATATTCGATCCCAATCCCTGTGGAGACGATACTTTACTTACTTCTATATTACATGTGCGATCGATATATTTGCCGGTAGGGGTGTTAACGGGCCGAGCCGAGCCGAGCTTTGATCTTAACGGGCCAAGCCTATATTTAAACGTGTCTGACTGGCCTTAGCCTATTACCTGACTGGTCTTAGCCTGTTACCTGTCACGAATATAATATTTGCCTATGACCTGGTTTATTTACAAAAAATGTAAGTCTGTGTGATGTCTGTCTTACCCTGTTAGCATGTTAAAGAATAAAAATAAGAGAACATAATTCCACAAAAAATCAATTTCCAGATAGAAACCTTAGCTTCCAATTTGCAGCAATAATTTACAAAGTCTACAATAAATAAATAAAATTAAAGTGAGAGAAGGTAGATAACAGGTTATATTATCTTAGCCCATTATAAAAAAAAGTGCCAACAAAAATAAAAAATAAAAAATAAAAATAAAAATAAAATAAATTGACACAAACAAGGAGTGCACAATAGAACGAATGAGTTTTTGTGGGTTTGTTTGTGTGAAGGAGGATTAAGGATAATATAGAACAACACTAGTAATTCATAAATATACATAAATTCAATATATATCCAAATAGCATAATATAGAACAAAATCATTCAAAAAGTCTGTTAAACAAATAAAATGGGGTGAAATAAATTGATGAGAGAAAGTTATTACAAGTAGTATAAAAAATATAAATAAATATTTATATACTAGGCTAGCCTGGGAGGCTCTAAGGCCGAGCTTCTGAATTAGAGCTTGAGGCCTTTTTATTAAACGAGCTTTTATACAAGTCCAAGACTGATTCCAACACGAGCTTTTATTAAACGAGCTCAGGCCTTTACGAGCCGAGCCAAAGGCCCCTGGCTCGTTTACCACCCCTACTTGCCAGAGAGCATTAAGTTTTTGGCGCCGTTGCTGGGGATTGGTTTTTCTTATATCATATAATCTTGATTTTTAAGATTGGATTTGTGAATATTTTCTTTTTTATAATTTATTTATTTTTATATTTTATTGTTATTTTTATTTGAACAGTGCTACTGATCTCTTTTATGAGTTGTATGCTAGGTACACTCCCTGAATTTCCACTTTATTTGGAGATCACAAGAACAGAAAGAGGAACAGAAAACTTGCTCGGAAGAAACTTAAATTCAACGAGTTAGGAATTCTGTTTGAAGAAGCACAATCAATGGCAGGAAACAATGATGCAGACAATCCACTCATGGATACCATTCTGACGCCATTATTTAATAGGCACAATTCAAGTATTGTTCATCCTGAAGTTGGCAATAATAATTGGGAGCTCAAGTCAGATAATATTCAATTGGTGGAGAGAGCTCAGTTTGGTGGAGAGGATGATGAAGATCCTCATAGATAATATTCCTTCATGGGAAACCTATCAAACAAGTTCTTTGTTGAGTTCTTCGCAATGGAGAGGTATAATCAAATGGTGAATGACATCACAAATTTCACTCAAGCTGAGGGTGAAACTATGTGCGCAGCATGGAACCGCTCTGAAGATCTAATGAGGAGATGCCCTCATTATCCCATGACCACCGGTAATCAGGTCTGAATCTTCTTCAACGGTTGTAAACCTGAAATACGGATGGTGCTGAATGGTGCAGCCGGTGGAAGCATAAAATCCTTGAGAGCAAATGAGACTCTTGAGTTGATAAAAATAATGGCTGCTAATGAAAATGAAAGTTTGACAGCCAAGCCTAAGAGAGGTATTCTTCACCTTGACAACAATGATATTATACTGGCTGAAAATAAATTGTTAGCACAGCAACTAGCAAATTTGACCTCAAGGCTGGATAAGATGCAACTCTCTACTGTCCAAGCCGCAGCTGTGGTTTGTGAATACTGCAGGGGTGAGCATGAATCTAATGAATGTTCATCTTTATTATCTTCTGACTCTCCTCAACAAGTGCAAGTGAATGGCGTATGGTACGATCAAAGGTCTCCGCCATGAAACATTCCAAGGAATCAAAATTTCCCTTCTGGAAGTAACAGTTTTCAGCGAAGGGTGCAGGGAACTGGACTTGATTTCAGTTCTAATAATTATTTGCAGCCCCCACCAATTCCAGCCAAGGAACCTTCTGATCTTGAGAAGCTTGTAGGACAGATGGCCCAACATTCTAACGCTTTCATGGAAGAGACTCGAGCAAATAACAAGAATACACAGGCTTCTATCAGGAATTTGGAGAATCAGATTGGCCAGCTGGCTAAACAAATAGCTGATCGAACTCCCTAGTAACACAGTTACTAACCCAAGGGAAGACTGTATGGCCATCACAATTAGAAGTGGGAAAGTACTCCCATCTCCTGAAGTTGAAAAGAAGCTAGATACTACAGGTGAGCCCGAAAAAGAAAAAGAAATTGAAAAACCTGCTGAAGTGGAGAAGCCAGTTGAAAAGAAGAGGTTTGAGCTCAAACTTCAATATGTAAGGGCTATGGCACCATATCCTGAAAGAATCAAACAGGATGATCAGAAAAAGCATTATGGCAGGTTCCTGGACCTTTTCAAAAAGCTTCATATTAATATTCCATTTGTTGAAACTTTGGTCAATATGCCAAATTATGCTAAATTTATGAAAGATCTTTTGTCTAGGAAGCACAAGTTACAAGAGTGCCAAACTGTAGCACTTACTGAGGAGTGCAGTGCTATCCTTATAAGAAAATGTCCTCCTAAGCTTCATGATCCTGAAAGCTTCAACATTCCCATTGAAATTGGTAATATAAAAATCAGAAGGGCACTATGTGATCTTGGGGCGAGCATTAATTTGATGCCTCTTTCTATTCGCAAATCTTTGGGGATCACGGAACTAAAACCCACTATGGTTTCTGTTCAACTTGCTGATAGATCTTTAAGGAAGCCTAGTGGAATCATTGAAGATGTTCTTGTAAAGGTGGACAAGTTCATCTTTCCTTCTAATTTTGTGGTACTTGATATGGGGGCTGATGATCCTCAAAAGTTGAGGACCATTAGGTACATATTGTTCCATCAAGCCCGAGTTTTAATTCTGAATTACTCTCCTTAACCTCATTCTTCCATGAGGAGCAATAGTTTTAAGAAGCAGACCAGAGCAATACGTGAAATAGGAATTAGAGTAGGCTTAGAGCAAATTAACATTATCTTTTTCACATATGATTATTGGGTTAATTTGTTTTGATCAGGAAACCTAAGACCTAACAAGAGGAGCTGCACATTTAGGAAGAAAGAGAGAGAGGTAAAGCCTGCTACAGTACAGAAGCAAGAAAAGGAAGCAATCAGCTGAAAGTAAACTGGCCTTTGAAGGCCGATGCATGTAAGGTGTAAAACAAGATTTTACTGCGGAACATACATGCACACATAGGTTCATGCTTTAAGACAGCATGATGTTACCTTGTTTTGGCCTGATCAGTCAGGGAGATGAGATGTCAGGCTTGAAGGGTTCAAACCCTCTAATGGTGATCCACACCAACGTTCGTCTATGATGCAAGAACTCTTTCTTGAAAGCCACCAGATGAACACCACAATGAGGCTTGCTATGCGCACAAGTGGTGAGGGTGGAGGCTAGGTATCCTGTTTGGAAAGGTATACTGAGCTACCCTACAGAATGGTGCATAGAGGAGGAGAGTTGGCTTGGTTTTCCAATCAAACCTAAGGTGAGGAACATGTCTATTTATGCGCACCCTTTGGAGAGGAGGAGGGAATTCATTCATTCAAAATGAAAACAAACTTTCAAATTACTTTGAAAGTTGCGCATGAAACAGTGTGATAAGGTGGAGCTGTTGCAAAACAAACTTTGCCAACAACCTCCAATCTTATCCACATGAATTTAAATTCAAATTAATTTAAACTTAAATTCATAAACTATCATATAGTATATAGTTTTCATGCGCATAATTCAGCCCTATAAAGGGTCCAAATACATTGAGCAGTTGCATTCAAAATTTGAATCAACTTACCCACTGATTCCCTCAACCACCAAATCTGAATGGAGGTTTGTTTTAAGTGATAAGATAACACCCTTATCACTTAAAAGTGGCGCACCAAACAGCCTAGGGAGAGCCTCCAAAGATGCTTCTTCTTCCAAGGAATATGCTCCAATAAGATCCTGTCTTATCCTTTTGTTATGAAACAACTTTTCAAAACCAATTCAAATTCGAATTCAAACACTTGAATTCAAACGTTCAAACATTCAAATTCAAAATTCAAAATTCAAAATTTCAAATTTCAAATTCAAAATTCGAATTTCAAAATTCAAATTCAAATTTCAAATTTTAAAATTCAAATTTCAAATTTCAAATTCAAAATTCGAATTTCGAAATTCAAATTCTAAATTCAAATTTCAAAATTCAAAATTCGAAATTCAAAATTCCAAATTCAAATATTTGATTATTAATTTAACTAATTAAATTAATTAGTAATGGCTTGGACTATCCAAGCCCATTACTAAAACCCATGCACCACCCACCCATTTAGGTGGGCTTCCAAACAGCTCTTGGGCTAATAACATTATTAGGCACAATACCTTTAAAGCTAGTCCATCATAACTACAAGGTGTTAGTGTGTGACCCATTAGGTCCAACTTAGCTACTGACATAACTGGGCTTGGGCCCAACAAGCCCACAACCCAATTAATGACAACACAGAGCACTAGCAATGCTTTGTTGCCCCAGAACTAGTCAGATTAATGACTTGATCATCCTATTGCACATATTTGGTTACCGTATGTATTTCCCTTCGTCTCGGTTATCTTCCCATTAACCTAGGGTAAGGAAATGTATCAACCCCTGCGGTTTAGGGTAAGCTTTATTCGAAATAGGGAATCTTCAATTTACTGACTCTAAAGGCAGATCATCTCATGATCTCTTTTACTATGCATAGATTCCCGAGTCCCTGTAAATGTCATCCCGATTTCTCCGGTTTACAAATAACCTAATCTCTCACAGAGATTTGACGAATTCCTTCAGCTTATTACCCTAGCCCTGTGCCCTTTAAGGACACGCCCAACAGTATACCTATGAGTCTCCATGTTTCAGGCAGACGAGGTATACAATCAAAACATGCCTTCAAGAACACAGTCTAGGTAATAACTTCTGGTATAAGGAAAGACACACCCAAACATAAAGAGATTACTTTTTTTTTTTTTGTAAATACATGGGGCATTGCCCCACGAAACAGACAAAACGAAACAAAAGAAAACAAACAATAACAGGAAAAAGCAAGACAGAAAGAAAATTAAAAACCATCGACTTAGAAGAAACAAACTCAGCATCTTCCAGCTGGAGTGATGACTCCCGGATCCAGCATATCAGCAGTAAGAAGATTAAGTAGCTCACTGTGAGGGGATGTAATAGTGGATAAACCAAAAGGATCATCCATTACTCTAATAACACTATCTGTGAGATTTCCTCATAGAGTCTCTTTTTGGGTCTGTTCAGTGCGAGCTATACTCTTATAGGTCCACCCACGACTTTAGCTAAGATATCTCCATATCTGCAGCTCATGAGGTCTTTACCTTATATCCATATACAAGTAGATAAGTCGTACTAGTCTTTACTCGAGATCACTGATCCCCAAACTCAGTGTCTCTAGACTAGGAACATATAATTAGGAATAGACATGCAATATCCTTGAATCCTCATGATCGTGATCTCATCACCGATACTCAAGAGATACCTGTTCTATTCCAAGGGGTTTATCCAGTTCATTCATATAATATTAACAGTAATATCGAGACACAATATGAAACTGAATAAATAGTGCTTACATTTATTTGCAACAAACAAAGTTCTCCATCTAGTGTCCTTTATTTAATCAAAAGATTGTCTCTAGGACACCCATATGCTAACAAGCTCCCACTTGGCCTAGAGCCAATCAGACCTAAGTCATATGCCCAAAGCCTCATAATGACTATCATGTTTTCTCTGAGAAACAGCCTTTGTCAGAGAATCGGCCAGGTTATCGTCTGTGGGAACATAATCCATTTTTACATCATTCCTATCAATGATTTCTCTAATCAAATGATATCTGCGGAGCACGTGTTTAGATCTTTGATGAGACCTAGGTTCCTTTGACTGCGCGATGGCTCCAGTGTTGTCGCAAAGCAACTGTATGGGCTCATCCATGCTCGGAACCACCCTTAGTTCATTTATGAACTTCTTGATCCACACTGCCTCCTTAGCTGCTTCTGAAGCAGCTATGTATTCAGCCTCTGTCGTTGAGTCTGTTGTTGTCTCCTGCTTGGAACTTTTCTAAGACACTGCCCCACCATTTAAGGTGAATACGAATCCTGACTGTGACTTGCAGTCATCTTTGTCACTCTGAAAGCTGGCATCAGTGAACCCTTTCACTGTTAACTCATTAACCCCACCATAGACCAGAAACACATCCTTAGTTCTTCTTAAGTATTTAAGGATGGTTTTGACTGCCGTCCAGTGACCCTCTCCAGGGTCTGACTGGTATCTGCTCGTAATGCTTAAAGCATATGAGACATCTGGTCTCGTACATATCATGGCATACATGATGGATCCAATAGCCGAAGCGTATGGAATTCCACTCATGCGATCCTTCTCAAGCTGTGACTTAGGACACATAGCCCTTGATAGGTGTACCCCATGACTGACAGGAAGAAAACCCCTTTTCGACCCTTCCATGCTAAACCTCTTTAGCATCTTGTCAACGTACGTGGATTGAGATAAACCCAGCAGCCTCTTGGATCTATCTCTATAGATCTTTATACCGAGTATAAAGGCTGCCTCTCCCAAATCCTTCATGGTAAAGTTTTCTGAAAGCCACTCTTTCGTTACTTTTAATGTGGGGATGTCATTTCCTATTAGCAATATGTCATCTACATAAAGCACTAGGAAAACGACATTACTCCCACTAACCTTTCTGTAAACACAAGGTTCATCCTCGTTCTTGATAAAACCGTTACTCTTAACGACTTCATCAAAACGTATATTCCAACTCCTTGATGCTTGCTTTAGCCCATATATTGACCTTTGTAGTTTGCATACCATATGCTCCTGATCTTTGTTTTCAAAGCCTTCAGGTTGTGTCATGTACACTTCCTCCTTCAAGAACCCATTCAAGAAGGCGGTCTTGACATCCATTTGCCAAATTTCATAGTCGTGGTATGCTGCTATTGCAAGCATGATCCTAATAGATTTGATCATGGCAACTGGTGAAAAAGTTTCATCATAGTCAACTCTTTGTCTTTGACGATACCCTTTCGCCACCAACCTAGCTTTGTAGGTCTGAACGTTGCCATCTGCATCAGTCTTTCTTTTAAAGACCCATTTATTACCAATAGGAACTATTCCTTGCGGTTTAGGAACCAAGGTCCATACCTTGTTCTGATACATCGAATCCATTTCAGATTCCATGGCTTCAAGCCATTTTGAGGAGTCAACATCTTTGACCGCCTCCTCGTAGTTACTTGGTTCATCATCCTCAACAGTTTGCTGATTCTCAATCACAAACCCGTACCTTTCAGGTGGATGGATGACCCTCGTAGATCTACGGAGTTGTGTGTTTACTTCTCCATTGGAGAACGTCGCCTGCGGAGCAGACTCGGGTTCCTCAATCTGTTCTTGTGGATCTTGCACTTCTTCAAGATCAATCTTACTCCCACTGCCTCCTTGAGAGATCAAATCCTTCTCAAGGAACTCAGCATTCTTTGAAATAAACACTTTGTGTTCTTCCATGGAGTAGAAGTAGTATCCCTTAGTACCTTTAGGATACCCCACAAATAGACATTTAGTACTCTTAGCACTAAGTTTGTCTGATGTCAACGATTTGACATAAGCTGGCGATCCCCATACCCTGAGGTAACTCAGGTTGGGTCTCTACCACTCCATATCTCATATGGTGTGGTCTGAACAGATTTAGACGGTACCCTATTTAGAAGGTATGCCGCTGTGTCTAAGGCATATCCCCAAAACGATTTTGGAAGTTGAGTCTCACTCATCATAGACCTAACCATGTCTAACAAGGTCCTGTTTCTCCTTTCGGAGACACCGTTTTGGTGTGGTGTGTAAGGAGCGGTAAATTGTGAGAGAATTCCATTTTCTCTCAGATAACCCTGAAACTCGTGGCTCAAATATTCACCACCACGATCTGATCGTAATGTCTTAATCATCTTGCCACGCTGTTTCTCCACCTCATTCCTAAACTCTTTGAACTTTTCAAAAGCTTCAGATTTATATCTCATTAGGTATATATACCCAAATCTTGATTTGTCATCTGTAAAGGTAATGAAATAAGAATATCCACCTCTAGCCTCAATAGACATTGGACCACATACATCAGTATGAATGAGTTCTAATAAGTCACTAGCCCTATGACTCTCAAGCCCTTTGGGCTTTTGTTGAATCATTTTCCCAGCTAGACAAGATTCACACTGTCCATAGGATTCCAAATCCATGGAGTCCAGGTATCCATCTCTATGCATCCTAGACAATCTTGTTTCATTTATGTGCCCTAGTCTACAGTGCCAAAGATAAGATTGATTATCCGTCCTAGGTCGTTTCACATCTATATTGAGCACTTCATTTCCCATTTCCAACACATACAATCCATTTATTAAAGAAGCAGTACCGTAAACCATATCATTCAAAATGATAGAAAAAGTACCATTCCTAATATTGAAAGTATATCCATCTTGTTCTAAACAAGAAATTGAAATAATGTTTCTAGAAATTTGCGGAACATAAAGACAATTATTCAAATGCAATAAAAGGCCCGTAGGCAAAATAAGGTCAGCATCTCCAACTGAATGAGCAGCAACTCTTGCTCCATTACCAACGCGGAGATCCACCTCGTTTCTATCCAATCTCCTTGGGCTCCTAAGTACCTGCAACATATTGCAGATATGAGAACCACATCCGGTATCCAATACCCATGAGGATGGATTAGCATAAGAATAATTTATCTCAATCATGAAAATACCTGAGGCAGAAGCATCACCATGCTTCTTGTCCTTCACATTGTTCAGGTAGTCTGGACAATTCCTCTTCCAGTGGCCTTTCTTGCCACAATGGAAGCACTCAGCATCACCCTTGTCCTTAGGTGCCTTCTTACCCTTCTTCTTGCCCTTCTTCTTCTTGGATTTTCCTTTGGGCTTAAGGGGGTCACCTTTTGCAGGCTCCTTACCCTTTCCCTTGGCCTTGCTAGGCCCACCAATCAAAAGAGCCTGTGTCCTATCCTTCTTGATAGACACTTCAGCTGTTGTTAACATGCTTAACAACTCAGGCAAGCTCACTTGCATCCCATGCATATTGTAATTCATGATGAATTGACTGAAGGAAGGTGGAAGTGAGGTGAGGACTAAGTCATTACTTAGCTCGGCATCCATGATGAAGCCTAGGTTTCCTAGCTTCTCAATCAGCCCGATCATCTTGAGAACATGGCTGCCAACAGACATGCTCTCAGTCATCCTACAAGAGAACAGTTCTCTTGAGGCCTCATACCTCTCATGCCTGCCTTTAATATCATACAACTCTTTGAGATGTACGATAATAGAGGGAGCATCCATATGCTCATGCTGCTTTTGCAGTTCAGGCGACATGGATGCCAACATGATGCATACTGCCATCACATTGTCATCCAAGTGCTGTTGATGGGTTACGAAATCAAATTCCGCAAACCCTTCTTCCCCTTCCCGTGGAGCTACGGGTATTACAGCATCTAAAACGTAGGCAATCTTTTCGGCCCTTAGAACTATTCTTAGGTTCCGATACCAGTCCATAAAATTCGAACCGGTCAGTTTATTCGTATCGAGTATTGAACGCAGTGACAGTGGATTAGTCATACTATAAGCTGAAAAGGATGTAAAGATAGTTTTAGTTAAAAAGCAAATTATTAAAGACTTGAAATAATTTGCCCCTCCCACTATTTTATCTAAGTCAATGACCCTTCCTTTTGACTTAGGGTTAATCTACTTTAGATTTTACCTTAGTGGGATTAAGAGTGCGATTATTTATTTTAACCTCCGTCTGAGACCGCAAGATTAATTTAAATAAAGGGTTGATCTTTATCAACAGTATCTCATACCCTCTCTTAACATTAGGTTGACAACTCTTTGTCACTTAGTGGTGCATCTCATGCAACCAACCTAGCACCATTACCCTAAGCACATAAGCCCGGCTGTGCCTGCAACTTATGTCTTAGTTAAGCATTAAACCAGCACCCTAAGTGTCTTACACTTCAAACACTACTCTAGCCCAACGAAATAGTGGGTCCCAACTGAGTTGTGGAGCACCACTACGTAGAAGAGTTTTGAGTAGCATTGGTGGTGGGAGATAATCATATGCTTAATTATTTATTCCTTTTAAGGGTTCCTTTTATCTTGGGGTTAATTAGGTCCCATCAAACGCATATTGTAAGTTATCATGCTAGTCATTACCTATGTCAAACATCTATCGGTATACACTAGTCGTTATTGGACAAACATAATAACCATACAAACGCGATTTGCCCAATTTATGCATACTAGACGTTCTGATCATACATACATATAAACAGTTTATATTGAGATAGCCATGGTGCTCGCGCTTTTGTCCTTTTTGCTTCTTTAAGCAACGGCCGCTTGTCGTCTATACGCCACTAGCCTATTTCTCTAATTACAAATAATTAAAGAAACTCCATAACACTTTGGAGGAACAAAATTACAAAATTTAAATTACAAATATACTTGTAAATTAAAATGCACGATTACACATAAATTTAAAATTCAAAAAAATTCAAATCCGGGCACCATGACCATCCCCTTCCTGTTTGTACCTGAAAAGTTCAAAACTTGCAAACACAAACATTATATTATCACATAACATTTTCACATGTATTTTGACATTTAACATTTAAACATCAAAATAACATCAAGATTCATAATCTTAAATTTCTCATTGGCCGAATTTAAAAACAATTTCAATTCAAATTTTGTTAATTCTTTCTTAAAGAAAACAAAATTAAACCATGCATGTAGCCATATATCCCTACATGGCCGAATCATATAGGTAACTATATGATAAATTTGTCACAAAATTTCATGCATATAAACATGACACAATTCATGGAGAAAAATAAGAAATCATTCAAGGTACTCTTAGTACCCTCCATGGCCGAATCTACCCTTTCAAAAAGGGTGTTCCTTTTAGAACTTTCATAAAGAAAAGAAACTAAACCATGATGCATAATGTTTTATGAACACAGAATCAAATTTTCATGTTCATAAAAACAAAAACTTTAACACTTTAAAGGATTTGTGATTCAAAATCCACATGCAGAATTTAAACTTTAACCCTTTAAAGATTTTTGACCGTGAAAAACTCTTTTCACAAACAAGGTACCATCACCCGTCGATGGTAAAGCAACCGGGCTCTGATACCACTTGAAAGTAAACTGGCCTTTGAAGGCCGATGCATGTAAGGTGTAAAACAAAATTTTACTGCGGAACATACATGCACACATAGGTTCATGCTTTAAGACAGCATGATGTTACCTTGTTTTGGCCTGATCAGTCAGGGAGATGAGATGTCAGGCTTGAAGGGTTCAAACCCTCTAATGGTGATCCACACCACCGTTCGTCTATGATGCAAGAACTCTTTCTTGAAAGCCACCAGATGAACACCACAATGAGGCTTGCTATGCGCACAAGTGGTGAGGGTGGAGGCTAGGTATCCTGTTTGGAAAGGTATACTGAGCTACCCTACAGAATGGTGCATAGAGGAGGAGAGTTGGCTTGGTTTTCCAATCAAACCTAAGGTGAGGAACATGTCTATTTATGCGCACCCTTTGGAGAGGAGGAGGGAATTCATTCATTCAAAATGAAAAACAAACTTTCAAATTACTTTGAAAGTTGCGCATGAA
>JAVKPL010009994.1:0-41065 GCA_032173675.1 Gastrolobium villosum
TGTACTGTATTGTGACTTCTCGTACAAATCTTTGCTGCCGCAATGCATTCTGAAGAACAAAGGCCACACCAAGTAAGATGATAACAGAATGTGAAATAAATGTTAGTTCAATTTTAATGCAAAAGGTTTGTTTATTATAAGACACTGGACAAACCGAAGCTGCAGCCCTGGTGGTCATTGTCCGCTCAACTGTCACTGGTGCAAGGGTGGGCTCAACAGTTGATGTATGTGTAAGGCAAGGTTCAAGATCAATAGTTCCCCCACCTTTCTGAAGACCAAAGAAATAAAAATGGTTAGAATCACCATGTTTTTAATATTGACGTAAACATTCCCGGCACAACCATCCCAAATATAATGTCCTCGTCATACGCAAAGAATTTATATAAAACTAGTCAGCAAACTCTCCCAAAAGACATGAGAGATATCAAAGAGATAGAAAAGGACATGATATTTGGAATGGAAAATAGTGGACTGAATTATATGATAAGCATCTAAAGTAGATGAGGTTACAATAAAGATAACAATAATTTTAGGGGGCACATGTTCCAAAGGATAAAGGACTTTGTAGGGCTTTGGTTACTACCTTCACAATGCAGCACCGCTCAATTCTATAACTACAACCAATTGCAGCACCCCAAGCACGGGAACGTACATTGTTTCTCAGGGTAGAAATATAGCCTGATATTACACACAAAATTAGTATCTTTAGATAATTCAAATAAAGCTTCAATGGTAAAAGCAATATCAGTCACTGCAAAGGAGTGAAACCAACAAAACTGGCTGATTTCCCCCACTATAATATATATATTACAAACAAAATTGATTAAGTTTCAACTGGGTGCGTGGTGCAGGAGACATGACAATTTGTGATGCAAGAAGTGCTTCTTTTTTATACAAGGAGTAGCTTTCCGATCAAGAGAGTTAACCACCTTCCATATAAAATCCAAAGACCAAGGCTCTTGAACCTCATTGATAACCTTCCACATTTAAAAGTGCCTACATCTTCTTATTGTTATCATTAGAATTTGTATGTATAAAATTTGTTGAGCCATTTGAGACTTTCAATCAGGTCCTGCAAATCTATACTTTACTGACACTCTGCCATCAATATGTTCTTGTTCTTTCTTTCTTCAACCATCTGCCCTAAATTTCCTTCAATTTACAAAATGGTTTTGCACTACAAATAATAGCTACTCTAGCATGCATTTAAGTGTTGTAATCAAACATGTAATGAGTTATATGTTTCTTTTTTATTCAGAATTAAAACTACTAATACGATAACTCAAGCATAATTTATAGCTATTAAATGCTAAATTTAGTAAGCAGATAAGCCACGGAATGTATTTGTACTCAGGTAAATTCAGAGCTTCAAGTCTTATAATATGAAAAATGAAATAGCTCCAACTCTCTCTCTCTCTCTCTCTCTTTCTACCCCATTCTTCCGCTGGTACATAATTTACAGTCAACATCCAGCATCGCAAAGACAACTCCAAAATTTCCAACTTTAAGCCAAATCAAGTTCCTTTTACTCAATAGTTACATACTGCTCAAATAATGCTAAGATCAGTATGATATTTTGAGTTCCATATTTACTTATGGGTTTGGTGTTTGTTCTTTTAAAGGACATAGAATTGCATCCTTTTAAATGAAAGAAAGAGATACACAATGAAAATCATGGGGGGAGAAAGTGGGTATTTTTTTAATTTAAATTTCAAATACAAAACACTAATTTTAACTAAAACGACCATCCTTTAAAAGGACAAACATTTTTCCCTTTAATTATTCTTAAAAGAATAACTACTAAACCTTTCAGAACTACTTAATGGAAAACCCAAGATCAAGTGGGAAATTTCATTTATTTATCACATACGTAAACTATGAGTTTTAACCGTAAATATACTCCCAGTTAATACTTCAAGACCACTTAGACACAATTCAATGTTATTGAAGACAGCAGTGCCAAGACTTTACTAGACAATGAAAAAAGAGTGCATCTTTCTGATCTACGTACAATCTTGCGGAGGAAGCACTCGAATGGTTGTGCGCAATTCTTGTATGGCCATGTGAGGAGGAGAAGCTGTTGGGCGACAGTAACCTGTATGCATGAGAACTATGCAACAAAATTGCAACATCAGTACTAATTTCAACATGTCAACATCAGTCATTTGCAATCAAAAACTAGCTGCACCCTTTTTGTAATAATACATACCAGCAACAAGATCTGAGTCATATGTGTACACATCAGTACCCCATAGCTGGCCACCTCTGACCTGAACATAATAATCTGAACTCTCAATACTTTGTATCGCATCAATAACTAAAGAATATTTAAATTTCATACCTTGAGTTTCAAATTTAAACATATAGATAAGATTAAAAAAAGGAAAAAATAAATAAATGAAAAACTCTCATCTCATCATATCATTTCATTAACTGAAGTATTTAACCAAATTCCTGCCAATGGCAAGCAAGAATCAACAAAAACTGTCCATAATAATCACAAAAAAAATTATAAAATGGACTTTACACTTTAGATTCACTGTATCAACAACATAGTTATCAAATGCGGATTGCGGCATGTCGCGGTCAATCCCGAAAAATGCTATAGTGTTATAGCGGGTTACAGTTGCGGAAATAGTGGAATAGATATTTGACAGAAATAATAGCAAAAATAAATATTTTTTAAAGGCAAAGATAGCAGAAGTGACAGAGAGAGACGCGGATAGACTAAAAAACCCTTGAATTGTTTTGGTTACACGTTTAAATTTAGGACAAAATTGACATTTTGCCATGTGACAGCAATATGGTCGCAAATGCGGTCGCAATGGCCGCTATTGTGTTCCGGTGCGGCGCGGTTTCTTGCGGAGAGGCACCGCAACACCCATACGACGCGGCTTGCGGCGCTATTGCGGCGCAATTAACTACTATGATCAACAACAAGCATAAAATAAAACCAAACGGATATCGGAAAATGTAGAAGGGTAATGAAACACACTGTATCTAATAAAGAGAGGGCAGAATGGTAATTTTATAAAAATCATTTCAATAAATGAGATTCAAAGCTTTTCTATAGAAGCATTTATTCAACTTCTCTCTTTCTTCAATTTTTTTTTTTTTTTAATTTGCTTCCTTTCCAACCAAATTCCAAGCATCTTGAGGAAAATTTAAAGCCCTACCCATTTTTTTTCTTTGAAGTGATTTTTGGAGTTAAGGAAGTGCTTTGAGAAAAAAGGGACCCAACTCACTCCTTAAAATTGACTTATTTGATTGGTAAATCCAATATCCAAACCTTTGAGGAATTTATATTTTTGATAGATTTGATTTGGGTAGGTGTATTTTTTAGTATAAATTTAGGGAATTTACCTAATCTCTGTACTACCTATTGTTAGTATTGTTAGCTTATTTTTATATAATTTGTTGGTGTTCAAATTGGCTAGTTACTACCTCATTTGCTTTCTCCAGAGCCACTGGAAGTGATTAGTGATTTAGTTGATTAGTGATTTAGTTGACTCTTCAGAGATGCGAGTGAATAATAATGATGATAACATATTTTATCATTATCATTATTTTTCAAATTTTGTATCGATATAGTTTAATAACATGCATGGGGAAACAATTATTTTATATTGCAATTGATTAATTATAAGTTTATATGTTATGGATTTTTATATAATATCATCATATTTATATTTTGTGAAATTAAATATTATTAACCAAAGTTATCAAATGCGGATTACGGCATGTCGCGGCCAACCCCGAAAAATGCTATAGCGTTATAGCAGGTTGCGGTTGCGGAAATAGAGGATGGATATGACAAAAATAATGCCAAAAAAAAAAAAAAAATTAAAGGCAAAGATAGCATACGTGACCGAGAGAGAAGCGGATAGACTAAAAAACCCTTAATTTTTTTTGTTGCACATTTAAATTTAGGACAAAATTGACATTTTGCCTTATGACATCAATATGCCGCAAATGCGATCGCAACGGCCGCTATTGCGTTTTGGTGCGGCACGGTACGGTTTCTTGCGGCGAGACACCGCAACGCCCATACGGCGTGGCTCGTGGTCGTGGCGCTATTGCGGCGCAATTAACTACTTCAAAAATGTCGGATAGAATTTGAATATGAAATGTTTACTTTGAAAATATGAGATTCGAGAATTTTATTATCATTTGGAGAAAAAGAGCTATTAACCCTCGACCCACAAAAAAGAAGGCACTCACTAGTCAATTTTCCAATAACAAAGAGTTTGATCTTACTTGGCGGTTTGTCGCAGTAACATTCTCAGCTGGTATCCGAATTTCAAGAGTGGGGCCACTATTAGAGCTTTCACCATTTTTTTCCACTTGAGATTGAGAAGATTCATATTCCTTCCACAACTTTATCAGTTCTTGCATGCTTTCACCAACTTTATAAATAACAGAAGATACTTCTGCTTTAGCTGAAATACCAGAACTTACATATAATGAACATGCAAATGAAAGAATAGAAAAATATCCAGTTCTAATCTTTTCCACTCCATCAATACGTACCAAAATTGACACGCACATTATAATAGCAACCCATCACACAACACAACACATTAAAAAGGAAGTATAAAGGAGATGGGCCAATCTGAAAGGAGAAAATATATCATAAAATATAAGCCCATGGGCTATTCAAAACAATTTATATTGAAACCCGAACTAATTCATGAAGGCACAGATCTACAACAAGCCAAATAACTTCGAGCCAGTGAAACAAAATATGATATAATACCTTGAGACCTGCAAAATAAATAAACAAAAGGTAATTAATAAAAGGAAAAAAATAAATAATACAAAGGACTATAAATCCAAAAACCAAAATGGTACGAATAAATCAAAGTATCAAACAAGAGACATCAACTTCTATCAACATGGTGCTTCAAGGCACAAGGGAGTAACGAAGTGCAAGCTGAGGAATATAAGTGTCAATTTGACATAATAAGAGAAAAAAAAACAAAATTAAGTTCTTCTTGATGTGCAATAGTATCTTCTATTTAGGGATTGTAGATTATGTAATTAATTAGGATTTAATTTGTATTACTTTCCTTATTTCCCTAGTTTCTAGGTTTGCTTATTCTCTTAGTTTCCCAATATCAGGGATTGTAATTTCCTAGTTTCCCGTTATTAGATTGTAAATCCTACATAAATAGAATGGGATGCTGAGGAATTCTTCAAGCATTTCACAAATCTTTTTGTACAAAAACAACCCTGAATTTCAATTTAGCCTATTGCTAGAGATATAATAAAATCATTCTATGCCTTCACCTAACAACTTAAACTTTTGAAAAAGTTGATTCGTGACACCCATAAACATTTTCATGGGCTATTGTAATTCCATGACTAGATTTCTTTTTTGATTAAAAACAAAAATTTGAAGAACTTTTGTGATACAAAAGAATACGAATAACTAATACACAAATTCAAATGCACAAAGTAATTCCTCCAAAGGCCCAAATATTAACGTACCTAATAATATAATAATGGGAGGAAAAAAGTTTAACGTCAATATAACCTTACTGTTTTTAAGTTCATTAAATCTAAGTATATTCTTTTTAAGGTGTTTACTAACCGAGCTGATTTGTTTGCTGGTAAATTCACTTATCGTTAACCTTACAAATTTACTTATTGTTGTTGTTCCTACAAATTTTAGGCTACAAAAATACCCATAAGCAATTGTTGACGATTACTGTGCTGCCCCCCTAAAGGTGCTTTTAACTCTTAAAATTAGCATCCTCCCAAAAGCAAATTCTAGAAAAAGAAGAATAAAAGACTGAAAAATTTATGCTAATAGGACTCAGAAGCTTCATCTTTTAGAACTAAAAAATCACGTAGAATAAATTTAAAATATATTTGAAATGAAAAGATACTTATTGGATAACTAAGTTCTCACACAATAATTAACCAATAAAAGTAGAGGAAGAAAATACTCTTCATTGTCTTGGGCATGGGATCTAAAACGAGCCTCGCGATTGGCCACGTGAGGGCTTCCCCTTGATCTTTGTATCCTCTTACGATGCTGAACATTATAATTATGGACTTCCCTCTCCTTCTCTCCAGTCCCTTCCCCATCAGCACATCCGTCTTCTGATTGCTTGTCAGATTTAGTTCGCTTTTCAGGCCGATCACCTTCTAAATCAGCATCCCTTTCTTTCCTCCTCTCTCTAGCTTCTCCATCAACATTTTTCCAGCTGTCAACATCTTTTTGTTTCTTCTGTTCTGGTAACACAATTTCTTGTTCTGGAATTTTTACTGATCCATCACCAAGTTCCTTCTCATTATTTGGAACCTCTTTCTCCATTACATTCCACGAATCCCTCTTTATATGATCTTTTTCCCTCTCTTTTGAATTTTCTCTCTCTTTTGGAAGATCTTTCTTCTCCCTCTCCCACTTTTCTACATCTCTATCCTCTTTGGCAGCTTCTTTGCTGTCACCACTACTATTGTTAAGTTGTGTACTGTTTCTGCGATCACTTCTCTCTTTTTCCCTGTCCACCCAGTCACGATGCTTCACATCCTTTCTTTTTCTCTCTTTAAATCTATCCTCACTTTTAGAATCAATTTTGTTTTCCCCAACAGCCTCATGAGCTTCCAAATAGTCCCTTTCTTCTGCTGTTGAACTATCCTTTCCAACTTCCACAGGTGTATTCGCACGTGACGTATGCCAGGAATCCATACTCCCAATAGGGGCATCAGAATATCTTTTCCCCCTATAATCTTTTAAAGTCAAGTGGCTGCTTCCCGCACCATAGCCATCCTTCTCTGTCTTAATGTCACCTTTTGAATCATTATGACTATCCCGTTCATATCTGCTATCCTTGTGGTCATCACTTCTAACTTCAAAACGCACATCCTTCTCACTCTTAGCAATCTGAGAATCCCTTCTTGCTTCACCATGTAACTCCTTCTTATCTGCCTTCATATCACGACTCTCAAACCGGACATCTCTAATCTCCTTAAAATCCCTTGATTCTATCCTGTTATCGGTTCCGATGGGGTGATCTGCATGAGCATCATTCGACGATGATGGCATCCGATAAACTGAGTGAAGAGGAGATCTTCTGTCTGCATCACGAGGTTCAATACGGAGCGCCTTTCCCGCCCGGGAATCCTGACCTATATCATAAGGACTATGGTGGTCATTTGAAGCCGATGAAATCATCTTGGAATATGTACCCGAATCTTGATGCGGATGCTTTGAAGATGGTTGAGCAGTCTCTTCATGAGATCTCTTAGGTACACCACTCATATTGAAAACCCCAAAACAGTCATAAACCTCAAAAGGAACTAATGTGACAGCCAAGATAATTCCTATCACTGCTGTCCACTAACTCAATTGAAGTCGCTAACTGCTAGCAAACAATGGAAACAATATAAGGCCAAAACAATTTTCTCATGTCAAAACAAATGTCGTAAGCACTCAAGCCCATTGTACGAGATATATAACAAATACAAGCAATGACAAATAGGTCAACGAAACAGTAATTGACAAAGCAACGTCTTCAACATTATCATCATCAAATTAACAAACATACAAAGGCAATCATAAAAATCTAATTGCAAATATTTAATTATTTATCAGACACGGTATTTACATGCAAGAACAATTACAATTAAAACGCTATAATTAAGTTCAAATACCATTTGACCAGAGTCAAAAATTAAGGAAAAAAAAATTCATCATCATTTGAATACAGAAGAAAATCAAACCTAATTTAACCAAACAATTGCGAAGCTGAAGTCAAAAGAGTGTCCGAAAAACCGAATCTAGAGAAACGATGCTTAATCGAAATGAATTTTGAAGTCATAGTGAGAGAAAATGAGGAACAATTATATAAAGGAGAGGGACGAGTGGAAGATGCAAAGGTAAATGAAAATGCAAATGCAACTGAAATGCAATGAAAATGAAAGAGTGAAACAGTAAAGGAAAGTAGAAAAAGAAAACCCTAAAAATTGTATATAGAGAGAGAGAAAGAGAGAGACTTAGTGTGTGTGAGTTCACCTTGATTATCGGTGATTATCTTCTCTTTAGTGTTGTTTCTGTGAGTTGTGTGTGTGTGTGTGTTGGGTTTGAAGAATGTAAGAAAGGGTTGTGTGTCTGATTGTGAGACTCACCCTGTGTGTATATATGAATTGCTCCTGCCGAAGATGCGATGATAGGGGAAAATTGAAAGAGACACTGTGTTTGCTGTTTATTACAATACATGCCTTAGGTTAGTTTGTACTAGTACAAACTGGATTATAGGCTTATTTGGGAAAAAAAAAAAAATTGGGATATCATCTTCTCATTCAATAGCGGA
Organism: Gastrolobium villosum; assembly: GCA_032173675.1. Lineage (NCBI taxonomy): Eukaryota > Viridiplantae > Streptophyta > Magnoliopsida > Fabales > Fabaceae > Gastrolobium > Gastrolobium villosum. Next base: position 8,322 of record JAVKPL010009994.1, read on the forward strand.
AGAGAACTCTCCGGTCATTAGTGGGTCCCACTTAAAAAAACAAAGTGTTTGGCACGGTTTTTGAAGGTCAGCAGGAAGCTCTTATGATCTCCGATTGATGAGGAATTATAAAATCCAAAAAAATTATACATTTCTTGTTTGAATGTTTTAAAGGTTTTTATTTTAAAATTATTTTGTATTTAAAGATGGTATTTTTAAAAAATTTAAAATTAATTTATATATTGAAATAAAAAAAATATGTTGTGAGAATTCTAAGAAGAAAATGTTTCATTGAATTGTATTGCAATAAGGAGATGATACACGTGTAAGTACTGAACCAGGAGTGATTGAAAAAGGAAATAAAAGCAGGCATCACTATCATTTGCGGGAAGCTAACACTAACAAAAGCAGACATCTCGGCTATCCCATTATATGCGATGCAAACCAATCTGCTGCCTCTGAGTGCCTGTTATCAAGGATATAAATAGGTTAGCTCGAATTAGGATTTGCTTTAAATAGGTTAAATATGTGTAAAATATTTTATGTTAATCTGGTTTGTTAATTTGGTATAGGCTAAAATCATAAATGTGGTCTGTCATATATTTAAAAAATAAAAATCTTGACAAAACTAGTTAGCTTGTTTAAATCTACTAGATATTCAATCAATATCAACATCAACAACACAATTATCGTAAACTAGTTGGAGTCGGTCTATTAGACATTCAATATTTAAAAAAATAATTAAAATAATATTACTTTATTATTCAAGATTATTAAATTAATAATTTATTTATTTTATTTAAAATAAATAATATAATATAGGTCGATAGACCCGACATATAAAAAAAATATGGTATGCTTTCTAAATAGGCTTTTTTTGATGTTTAAGTTTGTTTTATTTGACTATATGCATATAGGTTGAGTCTGACCTGATTTAAGTTGAGTCATAGGCTCTTGTTAGGCCGACTAGTCCATTTACACCCCTACATGTGATGAGATTGATAAAACTTCAAGACAATTTCTTTCGGGGATCAAAAGTGGACCATAGGAAGCCGTACTTAATGTCGCGGCTTGGTATGTGTACACCAAAGTATGCAGGGGTCTTAGGTTACGAAATATGTGAGACATAAACACAACCTTTTTGATGAAAATTAGTATGGTTTGATTACCAACCATGACGCACTATGGACCCAGGTCTCGAAAGCTAAATATAGAATGAGTGAGGGCTTGATTCCTCAGATCCAACATGCAGCCAACCCATCAAACCTTTGGAAGGGGTTAGTAAAGGCATGGCCTCGCTTGGTTAAGGGCCTGCGAATAATGCTTGGGGATAGGACATAAATGCTATTCTGGAATGACAAGTGGGTCCCTGGACTAGCACTCTTTCAGTCCACCTGTATTTTCCCAATTCCACAAGAACAACAACATTGGACAATGAACAAGTATGTCACTGACCAAGGAGATTGGGTGTCGGACACCCTCAATCCTTACCTTCCTTGAGAGGCTATCTAGCAGATAGTCAAGATTCCTCCTCCAGGTAGTAATGATGGTCTAGATACTACTATCTGGTCTTTCTCTAGCGATGGGGCTTTTAGTAAAATCATCATTTGATCGCTTTTCACTAGTGGATGATAGGAAACTAAACCCGGTGTAGAAAGAAGTTTAGAAGTGGGATGGGTCGTAGTGCATCAAGACATTCTTGTGCTTTTTTGCTAGTCAGAACTCGCTCACTAATGCTAAACAGTTGGAGAGACACATGACGCACTTTGACACTTATCTCGGATGCCAAGTCCAAGCTGAGGACTATACTCATGCGATTAGAGACTGTAGATGGGTTCAGCCAATTTGGGAATCTCTAATCCAAGGCAGATGAGAGGAAGACTTGTTCGACCAACCACTTACATCATGGCTCTCTATTAATCTATCAAGCCAAAAAAGACAACAGACTCTAGTAGGTGGAATATCACATTTGGGGTCACCTGTTACACTCTTTGGAATGAGCGAAACAAGTTGTTTTTCGAAGGGAGATGCCTGAACGACGCAAGCACTCTGCACAAGAGAGACTCTCATATCAACTAGGTTGTTGCCTCAATCAATAACGGAGAAGCTAATCCGATGGAAATTTCCTACTTCTGGGTGGGCCAAGGTGAATATAAATGGGTCGAGATATAATGGGGCATCTAGCGGTTGTGGTGGTATTATAAGAGACCTGTCAGGGAAGTGGCTTCACGGGTTTTCAAAAAACCTTGAAGTTGGATCTTTCCTCATTGCTGAATTATGGGGAGCCATCATAGGTTTTGAGCTAGCATGGAAGCTTGATTTTAGAAGAGTCTGTTTAGAAGGAGACTTGAAGGTGGTGGTTGAATTCATTTCACATGGCTGCCCACCTAGCCATCTTGCCATGTCAATTGTTCACAGAGTTAGAAGCACATTTCTAGACCTTGGGAAGTCAACGTTTCTCACAACTTTAGAGAGGGAAATGAGGTTGGTGATTGGTTGGCCACTCATGCTATCAACTCTAGTTTTTGGTTGAAGCCTCGCATGGATGCATTATTCTGTTGTTGAAAGATATGATTGGTGTTGGTCGTTCTAGGCTCTGCCCAAGCTAGTTTGCTATTTTTGTTGTCTTTTCTATTTTGTTTTCTTTTCCTTCATTCTCCAAAAAAAAGAAAAAAAAAAAACTAGTCAATACTAAATAAAAATTGCAATAAAATTTATCCTAATTGATTGAACCCTATCAATTAAGAATTTGACAAAATCTCTTAATGAATGTAAATAATATTTAGATTTTTTACATTCCCCCTCAAGTTGAGATGTATATATTGATCATTCTCAACTTGTCAACTAGGTCTGAAGTGGCGGTCAATTTTCACATGATTTGTCCTATCATGGTGAACAGGTTTGAGCAATGTTAACATCAGTCTAATTATAGCAATATAGGTTAACTATTGGGGAATAAGAGATCTTTAATTTCTCAAGAAGTTTTCTCAATTATATTCTTTCACAAACTCCATGAACTAGATCCCAGAACTCTACCTCAGCGTTTCTTCTTGCAACTACATTCATTTTTTAGTCCTCCAAGTCACAAGATTGCCCTACACATAGGTGTAATAGCATGAAGTAGATATTTGTTCCATTGACGAACTTGCCCAATCTGCATCGGTGTAGATATCAATCAACCTCTTGAACCCATTTTTGAAAAATAATCCTCTGCCAAGAGTGTTCTTAAGGTACTTAAGGATCTTGTGGACAACAGTCAAGTGTTTCTCCCTAGGTGAGTGCATAAATTGGCTAACCATGCTTACTACAAAGGCAATGTCAGGTCAAGTGTAGTATAAGTAAACAGTTTTCTAATCAATCTCATATATTGTTCCCTATCTACCTCTTTTTCATCTTTAATTTCTAACTTAGTGTTAGGTTCCACAAGGGTCTTGTCTAGTTTGCATCCTATCATGCACGTCTCCTACAAAAGGTCAACGATATCCTTTTTCTATGTGATAGTGATTCCTGAATTGCTCCGAGCCACTTCTTGATTGCATGGACAAGGTAAGTTCTATTGAATGACCGTGCGGTTATTGCCTGGGCTCTTAGTGCTTGCTAGTTTGGTGAAAATGTCTGAGAGCCTGAAACTTTGAGGTGTTGAGCTTGGCTTGAAGAAGGTTCTCAACTGCTACCTTGTCCGGGTTTTCAATTATCTTGCGATCAGCATATAAGGAATTGGTAAGATAAAAAGAGGAAGAATGTTACTTAATCTGATGCAAGAAAAGGGCAAAATCACTGTTAATTTGTCAAATATCTTAATCTGAAGTTATATACTGATTTTATGTTGATTTCATAGGAGAAATGCACAAATTAGAGCTGAAAAGGACAAAGTGAAACTAAAGGCCCACGCTACGAGCGTGGGAATGGCGCTTGCAGCATCAGAGGATCGCGCAAATGTTGAATTCAGATTTTAAATTCGAAATTTGAATTCAAATTTATTTTAATTAAATCTTTCCGTTAAACGTTTCTGTAATAAATTCATACTTTAATATTTCCGTTATAACGTTTATGTAATAAATTGTAAGGTTTCCGTTATACGTTTTGTCAGAAGGACAATCTTGTAATTTCACGCTCACAGCAGAAAAGAAGAAGAAAGTGACTCAATCAATGCATAAAAGAAGACCTAAAATCCCACGCTCACAGCGCGGGAATGGCGCTCAGAGCGTGGGAAGAAGAAAATTGGCAGAAGGTCCCGCGCTGAGAGCGCGAGATCCGCGCCATCAGCGTGGGAGGCGCGAAAGGATGGAAATTCAAATTTCACATTTTAGGTCAAAGTCTCTTATAAAAAGAGACTCAACCTTTGAAGAAGGAGCATCTCAGAATACACATCACAAGACCTAGAGGAGGCGTTCTTCGTGTTCATCACTTCGTTCTTGTATTCTTCTTTATTTTCTTTTCAGTTCATGTTGAAATCAGATCAGCGATCATGATGTTGATTGGCTAGATCTATTTCTGTAGTCAGGGGCATGATCCCTTTGTAAACAATTGCTACAAGGATTGAATCATTCTATGTATTGAATTAATATATTTCATCTTTTATCTTGAGCGTATTGATATTATTTCTATTAGATCTGATCAACCTAATAGGAAATGATATTCTGGGGATCAGGATTCACAATAGGGATATTGGAATACTGATCCTGAAAGGAGATAAAGATGACTCTCCATGCATGTTCTAGGGATAGACTTGTATGGATTGCAGTCGTGGGATTTATCTACATAATGCTTATTTTCAGGCGGAATTACTAAGGGATTAGGGTTCCAATTGAAGTAAAGGGTTAGATCGCCAAGGGATTGGGATCTAACTAATTATTTCTAAAAGATGATAATTTGTCTGAGTTGTTAATTTCAATAGGTTTTATGAATCAATCCGAAGTAAAATTGGGAACAATTGGTGAATGTACCCTGGCTACAGTCTTCTTCATCACTTTTTCTACAAAAACATTTCTTCATCTATTTTAAATCTTTTTCAGAAAAATACAAAAACAAATCTTTCATTTTTATTGTCATTTAATTTAAATTACAATTATTTGTCAACAACCAATCGATTTATCTAACTTAAGAGGACTGGTTATAGTAGTAATTGTTTATCAATCCCTGTGGAGACGATACTTACTTATCACTTTATTACTTGGAACGATCGGTGCACTTGCCGAGATCGCAACAAGTTTTTGGCGCCGTTGCCGGGGATTGTGTTTACAATATTACAAATAACCTTAGATTCTTGAGATTAGATTCTTATTTTATTATTCTTTTATCTTGATTGTGTTGTGCAGGTGTTACTAATAATTTTCTCTGATTTTTATGCGAGGTAGACTTCCACCTAAAGACTTTGTAATAGATTCTGAAATTACAAAGACAGAAAAGCAACTAAGGAAGGCTGCTAGACAGATCATTTGGGAAGATTTGAAGCACACATCTTTACAACCAATTCAAGAAATGGCCGAAAATAACAATGTTGGTCATGGGCGAGGAGGAAATGCCAACAATCAACCTCCAAGACTGTTGAATACAATTTTGACTCCAGTATTCAACAGGGCCAATTCAAGCATAGTCAGGCCAAATGTGGAGGCTAATAATTTTGAACTCAAGCCATCATTAATTTCTTTGGTGGAAAGGGTTCAATTTTCTGGAGCTGATGATGAAGATCCACATGAGTTTATAGACCGATTCTTGATGGTCTGTGATACCACCAAACACAATGGGGTATCTACAGATGCTATCAGGCTTCGGTTGTTCCCTTTTGCTGTTAAGGGAAAAGCATTGAGGTGGATCGAAAGACAACCAGCAAACAGCATTCTGACATGGGAAGATCTATCCAGTAAATTCTTTGATCATTTCTTTTCCATGGAGAAATATAATCAGCTGGTGAATGAAATAACAAACTTTCGCCAGTTGGAAGGAGAATCACTATGTGCAACTTGGAACAGATTCCAAGAATTAAACAGGAAATGTGCACATTATGAAGGAGATGATGATAGAAAAGTGGTGATATTTTTCAATGGAATCACCCCCGAAACAAGGATGATAATAAATAGTGCCGCTGGAGGTTCTATTCGGGAAAGCACATCTGAGCAGGCTATTGAGTTGATCAAAAAGCTTGCAAGAAATGAAAATGAAAGTGTGCTAGTTCCCACACAAAGAGCAGTAATAAAACCAGCAGATAGTGATGTAATATCATTATCTAAAAAGTTTGACAGCTTAAGTGAAAAATTTGACAAGTTTCTAGTGTCAAAGGTTCAAACAACTCCACTGATTTGTGACCAATGCCAAGAAAGTCATGAATCCAGTGAGTGTCCAAATCCATCATCCGAAGATTCACTTCAACAATTACAGGTGAATGGGATCTGGTATGATCAGCGTCCTCAACAACAAAATTTCCAGCGAAATCAAAATTTCCCTGGTAGTAACAACAATTTTCAACGGAGGACTCAAGGATCAGGTATGGATTTTAAAGCTAACAATAATTATGCTCAATCTTCACAGAATCAACAAAGTGAGCCTGCTGAGTGGGAAAAAGCTTTTGCTCAGATGGCTAAGGCTTCTAATGAGATGGCTCAACACACTAATGCTTTTATGGAGGAGACTCGAGCCAACAACAAGAACACAAATGCTTCTATTAGGAACCTGGAGAATCAGATAGGCCAGCTGGCAAAGCAATTTTCAGAAAGAATTCCAGGTACATTTCCAAGTAATACAATTATCAATCCAAAAGAGGATTGCATGTATATTACAACTAGAAGCGGGAAAGTAGTGGCAACCCCAGAAAAGCCGAACACAAAGATGGAAGCTAAGAAGAAGCTTAAGGAGGTTAAGGAGCCAGAAAATGAAATTGAAAAACCCGTGGAAGAAGAAAAGCCAGTTGAGAAGAAGAAGTTTGAGCTGAGCCATGAATATGTGATGTCTCAAGCACCTTATCCAGCAAGGTTCAAGAAAGAGATTTATAACAAGCATTATGACAGGTTTTTAGACATATTCAAGAAGCTACACATAAACATACCTTTTGCTGAAGCTTTGTCTAGCATGCCAAATTATGCAAAGTTTATGAAGGACTTGTTGTCAAGGAAGCACAAACTGCAGGAATGTCAAACGGTGACACTCACTGAGGAGTGTAGTGCTATTATTACCAAGAAGGTCCCGCCTAAGCGTAATGATCCAGGGAGCTTCAATATCCCTATTGAAATTGGGAACAGAAAAATCAGCCAGGCATTGTGTGATCTTGGGGCTAGCATTAATCTAATGCCCCTTTCTGTTTGCAATTCCTTGGGGATTACCGAGTTAAAGCCTACTCAAACATCTTTACAACTTGCTGATAAGTCCTCAAGGAAGCCAAGCGGAATAATAGAAGATGTTCTTGTGAAGGTGGGCAAGTTCATCTTCCCTGCTGACTTTGTGGTGTTGGATATGGAAGGAGGAGCTGCAATGCCTCTTTTGTTGGGTAGACCTTTCTTAGCTACATCCCGTGCATTGATTGATGTTGAAAACGGGAAGCTTGAGCTAAGGATGAATGATGAGACCGTTACCATCAATGTCTTTAATTCTTTAAAACAGTCTTCTCACAAAGATGATTGTTTTAAAATTTCAAAGGAAAAACAAAGTGTGGCGGTTAAGGTTCCTAAAAAAACAAATGATGCCAAGAAAGATGGTGTCATGAAGGTGGAATCGAAGGAGTCTCCTAAAACTCTAAAAGAAATCTTCTTTTGTAACAAGGTAGTGACTGAAGTATTAAAGGAACAAGAGACTGATTCAAAAGATAAAGATCCATCTTCCCATACCAACAAAATTCTTAATGAGAAGGATGACAAACATGGGAAAAAAACTCAAGAAAGGAGTCATCCTACAATGAAGAAGGTACTGAGAAAGGAGGTGATCAAACTCTTTGATAAGAGTTGGAAGAGACATCGGAAGCTGAAAATCAATAAGAGACACCGAGATTCTATTTCTCGGAAGAATCAAAGCTTCAAAGAGTTTCTAACATGGCTCCATGGTTTGGGCCAAATCTGGGAATGGTGGCTCCAAACACCAAGGCAGCCAATACCACCAGATCCTCCATTTGCTGAGTCATCCCACGCTGCTGAGTGGGATGACATAGAGGGTTTGACTTTTTCTCCTTGCTGACGGAGATTTTGTACATTAGTTTATTTTTCTGTTTTGTATTTTAGTTAGTATATTTTTCTCTGATGTTTTAATGTGCGCATTATAGTCTCTTCTATATGCCACTGCTTGTTCCATTGTGCAGGTTTTCCTTCTTGTGGTTTAATTATTGCTGAGGACAACAATGCTCTAAATCTGGGAATGGTGGGCTTGCGCCTTAGAACTGCAATTCTTCTATCAGGGGAGATATCCTAACTCTTTTCATTTTCTTAGTTATTTTTTTTATAGTTATTTGGTGTGACATTAAAAAAAAAAAAAAAAAAAAAATAAAAAAAATAAAAAAAATAAAAAAATGTGTGTTTTGAACAAATCCCAGGTTTAAATGTGCTCATCTTGTTAATGTACATGATTAAATTCTTGGAATATATTGTATGACTTTCTGGCATAACATTGCATAGGCATAATTAGATTGCATAATTACTCGTTTGTCTGAGTTAATATTGTGAAATTCTGATAATGTCTGAGGTCAATTTTCTTGAGTCTGCATTGATACCATAGCTGTGAGGTTTTGAGCCTAAACACTGAAATTTTTGTTGAGAGGTCTCATTGTTGTAATACTCTAGAACTTGATTTGTTTCTCTATTATGCATGCATTGATTGATATGATAAAGGCATTTTGTTCTTAATTGCTATTGGCCAAAATAACTCACCTCTATGAGATTTTCCCTTGCTAGCCCTTTGAGCCTGAACTTATTCTTGATAAATGACCTGTGGCCTGATTGATGGCTTAGCCTATATCCATTTTTCGTGACTTACCTTGATTGAGATTGAATCATTGAATGTGTTGAAAATAAAATAAAGAAATTGAGGTAAGCTCCACAAAGGTCAAGTGATTAAGGGATAAAAAAAAAAAAAAAAGGAAAAGAGTAAAAGGTGGGCTGGAAGGAATTAATTCCCGAAATTCTGTGGGAATGTTAGTGGAGCAAAAATCATTGAATTGAATGTGTTAAAGTGAAATAATATCAGTTTTCAATCTCATTGTTGTTTGAGCTACTATCCATATATTCCTACCCTGTTACCCCGGCCAAGTTACAACCTGTGAAGTCCTTTTGATCAATTAATGCATGTGTGTGATTCTTCATTTTTAAGAATTTTTCAGAATATGATCAAGCCTATGGTAGTGTTATAGCTTTGAGTGATTGAGTGCTCATTATACCCTTAAACACTGAGTGTTGAGTGAATATTATTTATCTGTGTGAGGGGTAACCAATGTAGACTTGTATCTCTAAGAAGCTGATGACATTATTGGGAGTTTATGATGTTGAGTCAGGCATGCATGGCATATTGTGTCTGAGAGTGTCTCTGGAATGTTATGTTGGATTAATTAAATATGTCCTGGACTGAGTCTTTTACATTGCTGGGGACAGCAACGTTTAAATCTGGGAATTATTTGATATGCGATCAGCATATAAGGAATTGTAAGATAAAAAGAGGAAGAATGTTACTTAATCTGATGCAAGAAAAGGGCAAAATCACTGTTAATTTGTCAAATATCTTAATCTGAAGTTATATACTGATTTTATGTTGATTTCATAGGAGAAATGCACAAATTAGAGCTGAAAAGGACAAAGTGGAACTAAAGGCCCACGCTACGAGCGTGGGAATGGCGCTTGCAGCATCAGAGGATCGCGCAAATGTTGAATTCAGATTTTAAATTCGAAATTTGAATTCAAATTTATTTTAATTAAATCTTTCCGTTAAACGTTTCTGTAATAAATTCATACTTTAATATTTCCGTTATAACGTTTATGTAATAAATTGTAAGGTTTCCGTTATACGTTTTGTCAGAAGGACAATCTTGTAATTTCACGCTCACAGCAGAAAAGAAGAAGAAAGTGACTCAATCAATGCATAAAAGAAGACCTAAAATCCCACGCTCACAGCGCGGGAATGGCGCTCAGAGCGTGGGAAGAAGAAAATTGGCAGAAGGTCCCGCGCTGAGAGCGCGAGATCCGCGCCATCAGCGTGGGAGGCGCGAAAGGATGGAAATTCAAATTTCACATTTTAGGTCAAAGTCTCTTATAAAAAGAGACTCAACCTTTGAAGAAGGAGCATCTCAGAACACACATCACAAGACCTAGAGGAGGCGTTCTTCGTGTTCATCACTTCGTTCTTGTATTCTTCTTTATTTTCTATTTTCAGTTCATGTTGAAATCAGATCAGCGATCATGATGTTGATTGGCTAGATCTATTTCTGTAGTCAGGGGCATGATCCCTTTGTAAACAATTGCTACAAGGATTGAATCATTCTATGTATTGAATTAATATATTTCATCTTTTATCTTGAGCGTATTGATATTATTTCTATTAGATCTGATCAACCTAATAGGAAATGATATTCTGGGGATCAGGATTCACAATAGGGATATTGGAATACTGATCCTGAAAGGAGATAAAGATGACTCTCCATGCATGTTCTAGGGATAGACTTGTATGGATTGCAGTCGTGGGATTTATCTACATAATGCTTATTTTCAGGCGGAATTACTAAGGGATTAGGGTTCCAATTGAAGTAAAGGGTTAGATCGCCAAGGGATTGGGATCTAACTAATTATTTCTAAAAGATGATAATTTGTCTGAGTTGTTAATTTCAATAGGTTTTATGAATCAATCCGAAGTAAAATTGGGAAACAATTGGTGAATGTACCCTGGCTACAGTCTTTCTCATCACTTTTTCTACAAAAACATTTCTTCATCTATTTTAAGTCTTTTTCAGAAAAATACAAAAACAAAGCTTTCACTTTTATTGTTATTTAATTTAAATTACAATTATTTGTCAACAACCAATCGATTTATCTAACTTAAGAGGACTGGTTATAGTAGTAATTGTTTATCAATCCCTGTGGAGACGATACTTACTTATCACTTTATTACTTGGAACGATCGGTGCACTTTAGTATGCTCTTAGTCTCCGAGCTGCAAAGATAAGGGTGAGGGATACTGTAGTTCAGTGTCTTGCAATACTTTGCTGACAGAGTAGACTGGTCTTTATCCCTCTTCTTTGGATTACCTAATAAGGGCTGCACTTATGGCTTTTGTACCAACAACTAGGTATAGGTATAGAGTTTCGCCGTTTTCTAGTTTGGTAAGGACCGACGGGCATGAAAACACAGTTTTGAACTCTTGAAAGGCTTTTTCACATTCATTAATCCACTGGAAGCTGACTCCTTTCCTTAGCAGGCTGAAGAGGGGGAAGGATTTATGTGCAGAATTTGCTAGGAAACGGGTGAGGGCTACAATCCGCTTAGTTAGATGTTGTACTTATTTGACAGTTTGAGGGCTTTTCATTTCTAGGACTGCCTTGTACTTTTCAGGGTTGACTTCAATGCCTCTTTTGGTTAGCATGAAACCAAGAAATTTCCTTACCGATACTCCGAATGCGCATTTGCTGGGGTTTAGTCTCATGTTATATTCCCTTAATCGGCTAAACACTCTTTGGAGATGTTGGAGGTGGTCCTCAGATGACCGGGACTTAGCTATCATATCATCAATGTAAACTTCGACTACGTCTCTAATCAGGTATTTGAAAACTTTATTCATCATTCTTTGGTAGGTGGCTCCAGTATTTTTCAGACCAAAAGACATCACGGTGTAACAATAATTTGCATTTTGTGTGATGAATGTCGTTTTGTCTTCAACTTCTTTGAGTAACAGGATTTGTTGTAACCAGAATATGCATCTATAAAAGATAACATTTTGAAACCTAAGGTGTTGTCCACTAGCTGGTCAATACTTGGGAAAGGGTAGGCATCTTTGGGGAACACCTTATTTAGGTCTATGTAGTCTACACACATCCTCCATGCCCCACTATGCTTTTTCACTAGGACAAGGTTGGCTAGCGAAGTTGTGTAATTTATTTCTCTGATAAATTCGGCATTATAGAGTCTCTTGATTTCTGTATCAATGATCTTCTAGCAGTCAGGGCCAAACTTTCTTTTCTTCTGAGCGATCAGTTTCGCTTTGGGATCAACGAATAGCTTGTGGAAGTAGATTTCTGGGTCTATGCTGGGCATATCAGAGGGTTTCCAAGCAAAGAGATCCCTATTATCTCTAAGTAGTTTGATCAATCTTCATTTCAGCTCTCAAGTAATGGTCGCCCCAATGGTTGTTGTTTGCTCGATAGTGTCTCCCAGAATGACGTGTTCCGATGCTCCGTCAGGGGTGGGTCTGGAATGTTTAACCCTTGGATCGTCTCTAGCATCAAACTCTATTCGTGGTCCTTTCCCTTCTTATTGGAGCTCTTAGGCAAGTTATGATTTCCTTGGCAGAGTTAGGTATGGCCATGGAATGTAACCATTGATGCTGGACGGAGACTTATGTTGTAGCAACTTCTGGCCATGGTTTGGTCTCCTCGGATTGTTGCCACCTTGTTGTTTCTTGCTATGAACTTCAATGCTAGGTGGGGATGGGAAATGCTGGCTTAAAAAACAGCGAACATTCTACGGCCAAGGATAGCTTTATAGGCAGAGGGTGTATCGAGCACCAGGAATTCTATGTCTATAGACCTAGAAGTAGGTTGCATTCCCAGCGAAATACATAACTCAATCATGCCAAGAGGCTTGGTAACAGTTGTGTTAAAGTCAGAAAGCTCCCCAATGGTTGGTTTTAGGTCTTCAGTAGTGCACCTCAACGCTCTGAGATAAGGCAAAATAATATGTCAGCCGAACTACCGTGGTCGTTAAATACCTAGTTGACCTCAAAGTTGGCGATTAAGACTTAGATAACAAGGGTGTCATCGTGCCTAGGGATGACTTCATCGAGCTCCTCACTGTCCCATATGATTTTTGGTTTTTGAGGGGTCAGGGGATATCTTCCTTTGGCGATGGGTCTGCCGGAGATCGCTAAACACTGCTTGAGGTGTCTTTTCCTGGCGTTTGCGGTTTCAAATCCCCGCCCATGCAGCCAGATATCATGTTAATGACACAACGTTTGATAATGACAGAATCTTCGGTCTTACGTCCTTCTTTGCTGGCGGGTTTGGAATGTTTGGTCTGTATTCAATTATGGTTGCTCTTGTATAGTCCGGCGATGGGCTTCGCTCTAGGCGACGTTGTTTAGCATCCGCCTCTCAGTGAGAAGGGTTGTTGTAATTTCTCAGCACCCTTATTTGATTAGTTCGTCAATTTCTTCTCTGAACAATCGACACTTGTCAGTGCTATAACTACCACTGCGAAGGAACTTGCAGTATTTAGAAGCTTCTCTTGGTGTTTCTTGACGAAAGGAGTTTGCCTTATACTTTTCTTTGTACTCGGTCTGCATTATACTCTGTGTAGGGCATGGGTATGGAGCCCGCCCTAATGGTTGGCCAGTATACTTGGAAGTGGGCTTCTGAAACTTCCTGTCATCTTCTCCTTGTTCTTTGGATTTATTACTCTCCTTGTCGCGCCCATGGTTGTCTTCCATTCTGCTTCCTTTGTATTCTTCAACTCTCATGAACTCTTGGGCCTTTTTCTTCACTTCTTCAAGATCTGTAATTTCATGGCGAGCTAGCTCGTAGGCGAAGGCTCATTGCCTTAGTCTAGACAAAAGGATGTGTACTTGGACATTGGGGTCCAGGCCTTGGACGAGCAAGGCTTCTTTATCGAAGCGGTCCAAGAAAGATCTGAGAGATTAACTAGTTTGCTGGCGGATTTTTTTTAGTGCGTGAATGAACTTTAGAACTAGTCTACATGTTGCAAATTGTGTTAGGATTTATTTTTTCCAAATCATCCCACGAAGCGATACTTCCAGTCGGCATGTTTGTATACCAGGTCAGTGCTCGTCCTCCTAGCAGTGTGGGGAAAGGTCGGCACATGAAGAGGTCATTTTCACCATGAAGGGTCATTGCTGCTTCGAACTTTCAGATCCATTTAAATGGGTTAGAGTGTCCAACATAACTGGGGATATTGGAACGTCCCTTGAAGCTAAGAGGTATGGGAGTGAGTCGGAGAATGTCGACTAGGGGTCTATTGCATCTAGAGGGGTTGATGGATGTGTTACAGGCGTTGCATATTGTCTTTGGGGGCTTCAATGCTGAGGGACAGGTAGTAGTGCTTCAGGCTGATGATGAACGGAGTAGGAGTGCTTCAGGCTGATGATGAATGGAGTAGGAGTGGGCAGGGGCGGCAATGAAGTCATTATGTGGTTGTGGGGCGCCTAAGACCATGTAGAACCCTTGTGGCTTGGCGGGTGCGTTATTTGCTGGTATTTTGAACCCATAGAATGGTACTGCGGTGGCCATTGGCAGCATGGGATGGGGGCCGCTGGCTTGGTGGGTGTATGGTCTATGAGGATATTTGATGACAATTGTACTCTGTTGGTATTGTAGATGAAGACTGGTTTACTATTTTGAGGTTGGGGTGCCTGCTAATGGATGGCAAGGGCAACATGTTGGGTGGTTATTACCGGTAGGGGTATGTCGTACTGGAAGGCTGGTGATAGTGGTGGGCGAGGATGGAGCTCTCGTTGTGGTCTTCTTGTGCAATCAACTGATTGCTTGCATGAGCAGCTTGTCGAAGGTTGGAAATCTCTCTTCGCATTTCTTCGATGGCGTTATTGGAGTGTAGATCTGCGGGAGGCGGCAAGATGTCTGGTGTGGCTTGAGTTGGTGGGAGGGCTATTGCAATAACACGGGGAGCTGAGGCTGACTGATTGATGGTGGGGAACTAGAATATACGTTTTGGACATGTCCTTCTGGAGTGGTTGCTTTGGGTTGGTGAGTTCTTTGAGTGGTGACTGCCTTGTGGCATCTAATTAGAATGTTCTGGAGCTTCGGGCTTTCTGAGGGTCTCCAACAAGAGAATGAGAATTGGATTTTACAGATTTCCATAGATGGTGCCAATGTACCTTAGAGA
Source organism: Gastrolobium villosum (assembly GCA_032173675.1). Lineage (NCBI taxonomy): Eukaryota > Viridiplantae > Streptophyta > Magnoliopsida > Fabales > Fabaceae > Gastrolobium > Gastrolobium villosum. The sequence goes on from JAVKPL010009994.1 coordinate 23,330, forward strand.
GCTGCAAGCCCAATTTGTTCCCTTGAAGGGGATGTAAATCACTATATGGGTGTTGCAGTTAACCAAGTAGAGACCAAGTTAAACGGCGACGTCCCAAATATGAGAAAATGGCAAGATGGGGGGATGTGTGATAGTAAGGGCTTGAGAAATGACAGAGTAACGGTACAATGATTTGCTCCTAAGAATTTGGCAGTGTACAAAGTGAAGTGTAAGCCTTATCTTCCTTATCCAGGTTAACATCTATAAATGTACATTGTGCATAGATAATATTTTATTCATTTAAATGTGCTAAAAAGGAATCACCTTCGTCACTTATCCGTATATTGTACCGTCACCTTCATAGAAATAATTTATTCATGAATCATTTGCTTTGATAAAGAGTTCTGTGCTTCATTCAAAGATCATTCGTTATGTTCTCAAAGGTCAGAATTTGTTTTTCCACATTGCGCAATTATTTTTTTAGTTCTTTACTAAGGATAGTAAATGATTAAAATATTAAAATTATTGATGTGAAAGTGGGAGAGAAAATAATTTTAATATTATAATTATGTATTGTCCTTAATATATAGTTATAAATAATTATATGATATCTTATAACGGGATAATTATTCTGTCTACTCATATTTTACCTACTTTTACTTACTTATTTTAATACCGTTAGATTATAATATTATCTGACGGTCGAGATTTGCAAGGTGAAACAAATCTGTTTATACCTTTTCTCTCTCCTTGCCTTCCACCCTTTCTCTCTTTCAAGAAGACGTCTCTTTTACAAATCCTGAAGCTAACTTCACAAGAAGAAAGAAGATTAATACTCATAGGTCACAACTCAAGGAGTTAATTATGAAACCAACCTATTGAGATCCGAAGACCAATCGGGTTATAATTAACCCGAATCGAGAGTAAGCTTGCAAAACACATTCAATAATGAAACAAATCCTGCTGATGTTAAATAAAATTAAAAAAATTAATATAAAACATTTATAAATATTATATTTTTTGAATGAGACAGGTTAATGGAGAAGAAATTTTCGCAAGGGTTATGAAAGAAACATCTTCTTCCACACAGAAATATTTAATATGCTTCATGATCATTGAATCTTTTAATTTCCCTCTCACAACATTAATTTTCTCTTTCTTTTTTTACTCTTATTATTTTCTCACTTTCCAATCTTACTCTCTTATTTACATTAAGAGATCAATGATGGTCTCGGTTCACTTTAAATAACCTCCTTCTTCCACACCAACGAAAGAGAGATAAGGGGTACGAGGGAAGAGAGAAAAAGAGAGTAAAAGAATTTATTTTATCTTTTGAATCTATACTGTTGATGATATTATCACCTAACGATATTAAGAAAAGAAGGTAAAAATAAAAAAATAGGAGCAGATAGAATAATGTATTTCATATTATACCAGAACATTCGACCGGAGCCATGACACAAGCAACTATGAATCTGGATTTGACTGCGTCCGTATTCCCTCTATGCATAGTTTCCCACAGAACAACTAATCATGTACCGTTAGCTAATTGGTATGTGGCACGTGTCATTGTTTTATCTAATATTGTTTTTCGTGTATAGCAAATAGGTAAAGTGGTTAGCAACTTCGCATGCTAGATTCAGATTAGTGTCCAAGTACATTCTTCCACTGTTCATTTGACAATAGCTAGGACAATATTTTGAAGCTTACCATATTTATGGGTTTAAATGAAGGTAGATAAGTTATCTACATTCGCTCTCAAAATGATGTTATTTTCGGTTGAAAAATTAAAAAATTATAATAAAAAAGACTATTATAATCTTAAAATAAATTATAATTATAAAAATACATTGATTTTCGCCTCAAAATGACATCGTTTTGGACCCACTATAGATAAATTATCTACATTTACAGTAGAAAAAACGAAATTTTTTTTACAATAAATATACTAAAGTTAAAATAACTATTAAGAATTTAACTTTTTTTTATAATATCCATAGATTATTTCATTAATCCTATTTTATAATACACTCTTTGATTTAGATTTTCTTTTTTAAGTTTTTATTTTAAAAATAAAAATAAAATGAAACAGGACTTTACCTAGCTAGCACCTTGAGGACATTCATCACTTAACACGTGCTCAATGACGCACTGATATTAAGAGAAAGAGTATCATACTATATAAAAAATAATAATTTAAGTTAAAAATTTATAACTTATCATATTTTACAAACTATAAAATATTACGTAGCGTTCCACCAAATTAAACTAATCTAAAAATTGAAACGCCACTTAAATCCAGTTTATTAAAACTTAATTATACAATGATTCAATTAGAAATATATTTTATTGTGCTAATTCATATACCATTAAATAAACGATGTTTTATAAAAATTTATAAATATTAAAAATAAAAATAAAAGCAAATCATATAAAAATTTCAAATAAAAATTCACGTTAAGCGTTCACCGATAGCTTTCAAATAGTTAAAATGTTTTTATTTTATATTGTGTTATATGTTTTTCAAATTAGTGTGTCGTGTCATCCATTACGTAGGTATTTCTATATCTATATATAGAGAGAAAGAAAGAGATAAAATTAAAGTTGAGATTTTGTTAAAGAAATTGAAGAAAAGAAAGAAGAATAGAAATGGCGATGAAGGACACATTCTACATATCACATGGATCACCCACTCTTTCCATAGACGAATCCATTGAAGCGAGAAAGTTCCTTCAATCATGGAAGAATGACGTGTTTTCTCAGCGACCCACTTCAATTCTCGTCATTTCTGGTCATTGGGACACAGCAGTTCCCACCGTTAACGTTGTTGATACCAACGAAACAATCTACGACTTCTATGGATTCCCCAAACCCATGTACCAGGTTCTCACTTTGCACTCGCTAAATTTATAGTCCCCGTATTCATTTTGCTTTTATTTTATTTTATTTTATTTTCCATAAAAATTTATGGTTGGTAGAGACACCCCCAAAAATTTAAAAAGGGTATGAAAGAAACCGTAATGTGTTTTTGTTTTAGTTTCTTCAAGATGTTCCTCTGGGGAGATTAATTATTTTAAGGTGTAGAGATCACAAAGTGAGTTGTGTCTCTATCAAAGAAGCTTTTTTTGTACACACGTCCAAGGATCACCTCTATTACTGTTAGCATGCTTAAAGAACTCAGTCATCTAATAATTGTGCTGGACTTTTTTGATTAATATGTTTTTTGAGGGAAAATATTTCTTATGTAACTGAAAATAAAATTATCTTATGTAATTCTAAAATAATATGTTTTAGGATTTAGGCAAAAAATTATTTTAAAAATTCTACTTTTTTTTTATATTATTAATTTTGAAGTTATGGGATTGAGAGGGAAAAAAATATAATTATAAAGATTAAAATAATTTCAAAATAAATTAAGATTATAACAATATATTTTTCATAACATCAAAACTACGTTATTTGGGATATTATACGTTATTTTGGGATATTATGATAAGAGAAATATTAAATTCTTATTTTAAATGAAGTATTTTTGGTTTAGTAAGAAATATATAGTTATATAATTAGTAAATGAGTAACAGTTAATTAAATTGTCTGAATATTGTAGTGCTCTAACTTTGCAGTTCTCTCTGCCTCATTCTCCTTTGATAGTCTCTACAATTTTTCTTTTCTTCAAAAAAAAATAAAAATAAAATAGAACTAGGATAAGTTGATGAGTGTAGAGATATTCGCGGTCTGGATTAGATCGGTTTTGTAAGCAAAAATCTTCTGATCAAATCCCTTCATTTTGATCATATAATCATCCATTCGGTTTGAATTTCTTTTTAAATCCGATCCGATCCAATTAAAACTTATGATTTTTTTTCAATTCTCGATTATTCGGTTATCGATTTTTCGGTCTGATCACCGTGGTTTGAATCGGTTGATGAACACCCATAGCTGTATGAGTGTGACTATACATAGCAAAGCGTTTAGCAAGGTCTGAAATAGGAAAAATAATTCAATGATCCCTTTCTCTCTCTTCTTTCTTTCTCTCTCCTCGGTTAATTGCTCCTCAAATAGAGGACGCGATCAATCTAACCAATAAAGTCAAACCATTAGATGTCATATTTATTTTTTGTTCGGAACGTGCTTAGGCATTTTTATTTTATACTATGCATACAACTTATTCCTTTTTTTTTTGTAAGCAAATATTCTTTATTTCATGAGGAACATGACTTGGTGTGAATTATTGCACTATGTTTATGTAGTCTTTTTCATTTGAGGGAATGACTGAAAATCATGATTGGTGGCTTTTCAAACTTTTTTTTGGCAGTTTTAGACATAATCGACGTTTTTAAAAAATAATTGAAAATTTCAATATCAACAACAAAGCCTTTTCCAATAGACATAGTAAATTACATAGATGAAATAAGTCATTGTATTTGTTTAAGCCATGACAGATATAATATAAAAATGGTCTTTATTTAATAGTTTAAATTATTGGGTTGAAATAGTTGTTTACATGGTATCATACCATCATACCCTTTGTGACTATCGTGTCACAAGCCCCCCACTTTTTAGTATAATTAAGTCAGCATAAGATAGAACCTATAAAAATGGTCTATACAAAATCTATGTTTCAAGCTCAAATTATTCTTGCGTGGGGGGTATGTTAGATAGATATAATAGACATTCACTTAATCACTTAAGCTATTGGGTGAGAGTCTTTTTAATGATTTATATTACTCTCCAACATATCCTCTCGTAAAAGCAACTCAATTTTTTCATTTACCTTGTGTTTTATTTAATTTCACTAGGATCGAACTCATGACCTTGTGATCACTGAAGTTCTGATACTATGTAAAAAATCAATTCAATTCAAAAATTTAAACTTTTGAGTAAGGGCCTTTTTAAGACATGATTGTATAGTTAATCTCTAATCCACTTGATATATTGTTTGTAACACCCACACAATTGGTTAAAAGGTTAACATTTTCTCATGAGAGAAGATTTTTCTACTAAACATCCATCGACATTCTCACCCCTTATTTTTTATTTTTTAAACTTTGTGATCCCACCAGATATTTGTGCATGACAAGAATTTTCCTTATGTAACATAAAAAGATTAACCCTTGGTTAAATAATGATAAATCATAATGTATTCTGGTGAAAATTTAAACTTGCCGACCTAATCGATGGCAAGATTAATTTTATTTTGTGCGCAATCCGGATTTGTATGGTGACATTTTTCATTTGAGGTAGATTTATATATGGGTTTTATAATTCTCATATAACATGAGAATTAAAATCTCATGTTGTAGAGATAAAAAGCATGAGAGACCCATATGTTAGAAAAACTTATGTATAGGACTCATATCAGCACGAAAATCGAAGGGTGTGTAGGAAGATTTCAATTATCATGTTACATGAGAATTATAAAACACTTTATATATATGGCCATGTCTCACATGTTCTCTTTACTAGCTTAAATATAATGCACCTGGAGCTCCACACTTGGCAATGAGGGTGAAGCAACTACTCAAGGAATCTGGTTTCAACCGTGTTGATGAAGATAAAAAGAGAGGGCTTGACCATGGTGCTTGGGTTCCACTCTTACTGATGTACCCTGAAGCTGACATCCCTGTTTGTCAGCTCTCTGTTCAATCTGACAAAGATGGTACTCATCATTATAACTTAGGAAAGGCATTGGCCCCTCTTAAAGATGAAGGTGTCTTGATAATGGGTTCTGGAACTGCTGTTCATAACTTGAGAGCAGTTACAACTCAGTCTCATGACGTGGTTGCTCCCTGGGCTCTAGAATTTGATAACTGGTTGAAAGAAGCTCTTCTTGAAGGAAGGTACCATATTTTTTCTGTTTTGTTGTTCAAATTTGCTAACATTCTTCCATTGACACGTTGGTTAAATAAGCAACTAATGTGGCCTTTATAAAGCATTGGGCACTCCCACCCTTTGAGCTAGTTTTTAGGGTGGTGTATCCCAAGATTCTTTACATGGTATCAAAGTCTTGCCGTCCCCCCACTTTCTCTTGTGGAGTTTCTTAGCACAGGTAGGCTGGGCCTGTTGCATTGTCCACTCTTCAAGTCCAATGGGCTCTTGTGTGAGGGGGTGTGTTGAGATATGTAGTCCCACATTGGTTGAATAAGCAACTAATGTGGCCTTTATAGTGCCTTGGGCACTTCAAGCCCAATGGACTCTTGTGTGATGGGGCGTGTTGAGATATATAGTCTCACATTGCTTGAATAAGCAACTAATGTGGTCGTGCCTTGGACACTCTCACCCTTTGAGCTAGCTTTTGGAATGATGTATCCAAAGGTGACTAGTTCAAATCTTGAAAACATTCTCTCCAAATATAAAGATGAAATTGTGTACAAGATTAGTCCTTTGAAATTTAGAAAATAATCATTTTGAAAAATTATAAGGGTAAAACTATGTATAATTGACCCTTAATCGGGATTTGCTTCTTTTAAAGTTTGTATAAGTATTTTTCTTAACCCTACCAATGCAAGTCGAGATTACATAGGAAATGATGTTTTGAGTTCAAGTTTGTTAGAATGGGTAGTTAATATTATTAAGGATGTTTATGCAAAATCTCATTTACTAAGATACTATATGATGTGACATTGGAAAATTAGCAAGTGAATATTGTAGAGTTTGGCTCTTCATGGATTGGTTGTGAAAGTTTTCAATTATTTTTTGTAGATATGAAGATGTAAATCATTATGAAAAGAAAGCACCTCATGCAAAAATGGCTCATCCTTGGCCAGATCACTTTTATCCACTGCATGTTGCTATTGGTGCTGCTGGTGAAAATGCAAAGGCCAAACTTATCCACAGTAGTATTGAAATGGGAAGCCTCTCTTATGCCTCTTACCAGTTTACATCAGCTACTTAATGCATAATAGCTGCTGTTCAGTTGCATATCCTCTAAACATAGTAATTCAATAAATATCTATGAAGATGCTCTGCTTGTAAATTTAGACTTTCTTATGTTGGGCTCCTAGTAATTGTTGCCAATTTAATATTTATGTAAAGTGGAGTGAATAATACGGAAAAACATCTTGATAGCCCGTTGTTGCCCGCAAGACCAAATAGTATACATTATTATTTTGTAAATTGATTTATGGGTTTTATAATAGTTATGTTGTAGGAAAAGTGATTGTGTTATGTTATAGAGATTCATTTTGCGTGCCAGAGTTTTTTTTGCTGCGGATCCCACAAAATGTTGTGTGTATAGGAAAATTTTTGTGGTCATGTTAAATGATAGATGATAAACCCTTGATTTATATAACAAAAAGATATATACAAGAACATATTGATTTATTAATTAACTCAATCATATATAAGTTTTTGTATATAATGTTTTCTTAAAATTTACTATCCAACTAAAATAAATTAAACACATATTTTAATTTTTAATTTAGCCTAAACTAGGTATTTGAGGCTTGTGGTGTGAAATTAAGGTATAAAAACATGTATGAGTAAGAAACAATTTGCCTGCTCCCTGTGCAGTTGTTTCCTTTTTACCAATTGTTTGCGGGTCCCAATTTTATAGTCGGCAAGGATTCGTTTGCAAAAAAATTTCACAAATTTTTTAAAATTATTTTATGTATTCTGCGTAATATATGATCTAACCTAGTGTACTTTTAGAAATATATAATGTAATTTATAAAAGTTTATAAACAAAGTTTTTATTTTTAAATATAACCCTCCCTTTGTTTAACGCAACATGAATTTTTTATTTTTGTGTTATATTTATGTCGATTAAAAGTAACTAAAAAAATCGAGTTAGGTTTGTGTTAAAATATTGGCCGTTTAAATTAAGGGTTCATTTTTTCTGCGGTTACTATATATATGTTATTTGTAGTATGCCTATTACGACGTTGTTTTGTGACGGAAATCATGGTATTTTTGTAATTTTAATTTATTTCAGGCTATAATAATCTTTATATTTATGATTTTTTAAGATTTCATTTCCATATAGACGTCATTTTGGGAATAAATGCATAAACATTTATCTCAATTTTATTTAGGGGAAGAATCTATTTACAAATTTTTTTAACAAATTTTTGCAAATTATTTGTACTCCTAAACATAATATTCTCCCGAAATCGGAAATACATTTGTAAGAATTTATAAATAAAAAATTTATAAATATAATCCTCGTTTTATTTATCTCAACGAAGAGCATTGCGATGCTGACAGGAATTAATCGTGAAAGAGAAACAAATATGATCTTAATAAAGTATAAACATATTAACCTGAATAAGTCTATCTGAACCAACGGGAAATGACATTCCTAACCCAAAAGGCACCCATGGCAATCGTTATTATGATACAAACAAATGAAAGTTTCCAAATTCCAACTTAGACTATTTCATTTTTTAAAGCAGAACTTGGGTAGTCGTCATTAAAAGTAGAAACGGTTATTAATTTTTAAATGCAACTTAGACAATATTTGTTTGGAAAATGTTAGGTGCATGTAAACTTTGAATACAAGAATTTCACATTACCACTATCAATGGCTCAAATTTCTCTTGACGGTAGGTGATAAGATGGATGAAATAATCTCAGCCTTTGATTCAAGAGTCTTTTAATTCATTCCAATGACATTAAATATTTTTGAATATATCAATGAAACAGCTAATTATTAATTTTAAAAACTTTAAGGTCAAAAGTCAAAAACAGAGATGCGTAGGATAGAATACAAACTAAGTTACAAAGTTATCTTTGTTCCGGAATTATTGCATCTTCTTTCACATCCATATTTAATTTTATTGTCTATTTGGAGCATCTAGAAAATTTTAATTCAACTTAAATTCTTTGAACACAATTTCTTCGCTGTAACAATTAGGAATATAAAAGGGTATATTCTAGGCATGAACACATGAGGAATATAAAAGGGTTTATGATTCTACATTGAAAATAGAGATTTTTTTTTTTCACCCTCATATACGCACACCCTATAATATGCACGGACACGAACACGGGACACGATACGACACGATAAGCTGACACGTTAATTCTGAAAAATGTCATATTTTGACACGTTGGGACACGTTTTGATATTAAATAATTTTTTTAATATATAATATAATTTATATTTAATACATATAAGAGTCCATAATAAGTCATATAAGCAATCAAATATTTAAATTTCATAACATAAATATAAATAATTTTTCGTACTTTGTTAATTTTTCATAACAGAAAAAAATAAATTTATAAATTATTTCTTTTATATTTAGTTAACAAAAAAAAAATTAAGATTTTTTTTAAAAAAAAGCTTTCCAAAAAAAAAAAACGTGTCCAGCATGTCCTAACGTTAACCGCGTGTCGAAAAAAGTTGACTGCGTGACGGAAAAACGTGTCAGAACGTAACTGAGAGTTGACCACGTGTCCCCAAATGTTGACTGCGTATCGGACGCGTGTTTGTCACGCAAATTTTTTTAAAAGGGGCGTGTCCGTGCTTTGGAGCGCACACCATGGTAAGATCAAGGTGTTGCCATTTTAATTTTTAACAACATGAGACAAGTTTTAAGCAAGAGTTTATATATAATGTTGATGAGTAATTTTTTATGAGATGATAAATGGGAAAAATATTACAAATTTAACAGTAATTCATTGATACATGTTGGGTGCTAAATGTTCTTTTAAGGACGTTCCCTTTACTTAATCCATCAAGGGAAAACACATTCGTTCCCTTGATATCAACCCAGTTGTGCAAGTGCACGCATCAAGTAATAAATGAGATTATTATTTCCTAGATTATCGTTCCCTCGAGGATATAACTCTAAATAATACCTTAAAATGTTTCACAAAGAATTATTAAGAAAAGAAAAGACAGTATTTGAACTGTTTGGTCATTCGTTCCCTACTATCTTGAAAACGTTCCTTCCAGTATAGTAGGTTCAGTTTGACTCTAAATAATTCCTCGCGTCGTTATATACCAAATTCTTCTTTGTGTGAAAAGGAACGAAAAAATTCATTGGAGTTTTGATGTTGTGGTCACCGGATTTGTGATAAAAGAAAACTACCAGATAACAATATTTATGAGACAACAAGATGGTTAGACAAAAATGATTTTTAACACAAGGAACGGATCCACAGTTCCATTCTTATATAGCCATATTCTCCACTCAAGACGTAACCCTTCTGAATTTGTTCAGGTCTTTTCACTGCCAACTCCGATTCCTCAGCTCATGGATTGAATGGCTCACAAGTTTCCATATTCCTATGGCTCTCTTGACTCCAATAATTATTAAGTTCAGAACCTTCAGTGAACGAGGTAGTTCCTTATTCCTAAGGTAACCAGTAATATTGTTTGCACAATACTACCTTCCTCCTCTGATTAAGTTGTCTGAAATCCCTTCCTTATAGAAGTTCCTTTCTCAGAAGATTTCAATTTCCATTGATACACAAAGAATAAAGTTCTCTTAAATAAGAGATATGCAAAAGCTTCAGTACAAAAGTTTTGAATATGGTTCTTTAAGAATTTGAAAGTTTTTTCGTTCCACAAATAACTTAGCCCATGACTATAATGGTAAACATAATTATTCCAAACTAAAATTCCATAGACCCGAGATTCAGTTTAGAGATAACGATTGGAAGAGAAAGGAAATCACAACATATATTGATAAGAAACAAGTTTAGGATACAGGAAAAATAAAATGAAGAAGTATGGTTGCTGCTCGTAAGGAGTCTCAAATGGAAGGTATAGAAGGGGGGTAAGGTTGTTGTTACTTAACTACTGTTAACAACTATACAACTGAAAAGTAGAAACTGAAAACTATCCTAAGTGATCTCTTCTTAAGGAATTCAATCCTTTCTTCATGTTGGAACGTCCTATTTATAGGCCAGAAGAATGGATGGAAGCACTTGTAATTTCATTTGAGTTGTTTTCTTGACTGCATGAATGGGCGGTGTGAACAGTGCTCTTTTGGGAAGCAGGTTGCTGGATGAGACTCTTATTGTTAAGAATTGTCTTTTCTTCTGTATTTTCCATGCTTGCTTTTCCTCTCGCCCAATGGTAACTCTTTATTCCATGCTGCACACATTTCTTCCTGCTTTTTGGAAGCTTCTTTTCAACGTTTCTTGCAAAGTACTCAGAGGGGGGTGAGTTAGTGGAGAAGGTGTATTAAATGAGCCAATCTGTTCTCCTTTTTCCTATATTTCTCAAATGATTACCTCATCATCCGTTCCTTATTTTTTTTTTGTCACAAAGATATAAACACTTGTTTTTAATGCAAAAATGGGTCACCAGATGAAGGAACATATGGCCTTTGCAAAAATGAGCTTAGATGGAAACAAATTTTCGTCCCATCAATACAGAATGAGGTGGCAAAGCCCGCTTCGCCATTAACCCAACTGAAAACTAGTCAACCCACCTCTCCCCTCCAACCCACCTAATTGTATCATGGGCTACAACAATTAGATCAACAATACAAAAGACATGCTAGAAAAATTCAATCCATACATTCAAATCACAAATCCATTGGAAGCATGCACGTTATATTAGTAAGTTAACAATACATGCCAATATAAAATTTGCAAAAATTCTCAAAATTGTTTATTCATGGTGTTAGAGAAATGGAAAAATATAAGGTAAGTTTGTGCCTTAACTGAGGATGAGTTGGCTAGCCTATTATGGTGACTTATGGTTTATGAGTGAAAATAAAATATCTTCAATCTTCTTTATACTACTAATTGACAATAGATTCAACTCCATTCCAATAAAAACTCTTTAAAAATGTGGACATGCTCATTAAACTCAGAACAATGTTGTCTTAGTCATTTCATCTCTCTGTAAGCCCCAAAAGATAAAGCAGAATAACTAAACTATTATGAATGTTTTAAAAGTTCTCATAGAATATTCACTGGACTAATGTTTCCAAAACATATCCCACTGCAAAAAAAGAAACCAAAAATAGAGTAGTAAGCAAACTGAATAATGATTTACTAATTCTGCTTACTTGAGTTATGCAACTTTGATTTTACAACTAACTCGAAAGAGTAAAATACCAATGTTGACAACATTGTTCACTAGAAAATCCTCCATTGCCAGTTTAGGTGTAAAGTAAAAAATAAAAAGAGAGTTATATGAGTTAACCCGCCCTGTGGCGGGTTCAACCCATTTTTGACCCGCACAAATGTGTGGCGGGATACATTGGTTGGCTGATTGTTAAGCATAAGTCCCACCCCGCCATATTTGGCGGGAGGGACAGGTCAACTCATCGAGTCAATTCCCATTTTACCAATTCCAATGGCAGTTAACTTATTAACAATCAAAGGTGGTCAAGACCTACTCCACAATATAGGCATGGCAACCACAAACCCAAACACTAACCATTATTTGTAAATATTTGACCCAGTCAAACTAGACTAACCTAGCTAACAACCACCTCCATCTCCAAATACTTTATCCATCTAAACCATTCTCTTATATACCACTTTTAGATGATCATGGGAGTCCAAAGCATAGGAAACCTCTACCAATGGGCAAAGTATATGGTTGGAGAATATAATTATATGGTTGGAGAATATAATTTTTTCTTTCTCAATTTAGATAAAAATTTCTCTCTGATTAAATTCCGAATGCATCACATAAATCGTAAGTAAAACAACTTGTTGAGTAATATTGCAAAAGTATGAAGGGAAATATTTTTATTCCTTTTGAGCAAATATATTTGGCATGTAAAAAATTGGTCATGCCTAATAGTGAGCAACAATTCGTCATTTATAAGATTCCATGAGACGTAGTAGTAGTAGCAACATCAAGAATAAGCATACTTACATTTTGCGTATTTATCTTTGCAAATTTTCAATCAACATCATGTGGATACCATTTGTTTGTAATTGTAGATCTCCTGCCATATACATGTAATGCATTAGGAACAAAAAATGAGGCAAATATTAATTGAATCATAAAGATACCAAATGCTTAATAGAGTAAATTTGTGTTAATCCCTTTTAGGCATATTCAACAAGACTAAACATAAGAATGTCAATGCTTTAAGCAATATCTTCCCTTTTCCCAATTTCTTTACCATTTGAGAAAAATTTATAAAGATACCACTTGTGATATGATGATGTAAATGCACTCATACAAGTTCACCCATACCAAGCAAATATATCATTTGTACCTTGTAACATAGACAAACATTCCAATAATTTTTTTCTCACTTTTTGGTCAATTTCTTATCCGTCACGCAATATTAGCATTATGTACTTTTTCCATTGTAGGAAATTACAAAATAATATTTCAAGGTAAAAAAATAATGTCATATTATCATTTATTTCTTCACCTTTCACACAACAACGACAATAGATATATTTCTCCAACTTCGATAATTCTCTCCCCCTTTTGACACAAAATTAAAACAATAATATTTTGATGACAAAATATATTTTCATTCTAAAAAAAAGTAGATAAGCATTTTCACATATTTTATATGCATACCACTTATTATGTAGGTACATAATTAGTGAGTTACATATCATTTGTGAGCAAGATAAATTTTATACTTTATGAGAGGGATTACAAAAGGTTAGGTATAAATCTGGAGGGATACATTGAAAATTTGCAATGAATATTCGTTGAACACAAACATGAGCTATAAGATCAATAAAAAATGTAGGAGTAAAATACTCCTGGTTTAGTCCAACATCATAAACAAAAGCAAAAAAGATCTCCATGACACCAAATCCATACCATGACCATCATTCTACTCATCATATACATATAGAAACTTATCATAAAAAGGATTATAATCAAGTTTAACATTGGTTACCTCAAAGTCCTTTTACCCATGCATGTAATTTTTCCCCCTTCTATCATGATTGACTCTGGTAAGAATCATCATCTTGCTTATCATTTCCCTTTAGGGATAAGAATTTATTCCTCAAATTGCATATTATCATTATTAAAAAGCTCAATTTCCTGAAGTTTCTAGATTGTCTAATTCCATTGTCAAGAACTTAATCTATTTTTTTTTTAATTTTTAGAAGGGGGATAAAAAAAATTGTTGGGAACTCGGTTCCCTCAAACTCGGCTAGGAAGCCAAGAAACTTTTACTAAATTATAGACTGAATTATTACAGCCCTACAACTATCATCTACAACAAGGATTCCCAACCACTAAAAGAAGAAGCCAAGAAACTTTTACTAAAGTTTGAAGACAAATTTGAAACAATGAGTGACCCATTAGACACACTACCTGACGAAATTATGTTAGTCATCTGTACCAGTCTTGGTATCTACGAAAGTCATTTGAAAAAGTGTCCACGTTGCCTCAGAAATGAAGACGAAGAGGAAGCAACAATTGAAGATAGCTGAGGCAATTTCTTATAGAATATATTTAATGCCTGAGTTTTTTGCTCTCCATTTAATTGATAGAATTGACTACTAAATAACACATATTACATATCCTCATATTTGCTATATGCCAAAATGCAAGTTTATATGCATCATTTATAGTTGCTTCATTCATTTTTTTATAATTGATTACCATTCTTTTCTTTTGTCTTTTTATCTCATTATGATCTTCTACATAAAAGGCTGGAGGCTGAATGAGTTTTTTTCTCTCCATTTAATTGACAGAATTGACTACTAAATTCACATGTAGGCTTTGTTTCCTCAGTTATCCTTAATTGATAATATCCTGACTTTGCATCTAATGATGAAACACACACACTGACTACTAAATATAGGCTTTGTTTCCTCAGTTATCCTTAATTGATAATATCCTGACTTTAGAAAAACATATGGGTTAGTTTCGCGTGAGTCTCACGCGTTCCATATTTTCTATTCTGCTAGGGCACAACAATGAGTTCTATTCTTGGAAAAAATGGAGATCTGCAGCAAAAGTCGATGGAGGTTCCGGGTGCTATGCGTAAGAGCATAAAACGATCGAAGGTTGGAGAGGAATTTTCCCCTGATTCATCGAATAGAGGGGCAAGTTTGGGAAACATCCAGGAGCGCATTCCGTCAGGTAAGTCGATGTCTTTCGTTGATGCTTTGCGTGCTGATAATAATTGTATGGGTGTAGAGGATTCTTGGCATGAGGAATTTGAGGAGGACAAGAGTGAACCGCTGGACCCGAGTCTTGGTACCATAGATGAGTTTGGGTTCCAAACAATTTATGGAGAGGATGGGTCTGTAAGAATTAGGTGTTCTAAGGAAGCGAAAGAGAGATTAAGAAGCCCATGGAAAAATGCTATTATCGTTAAGCTGTTGGGGAAGAGAGTGGGCGTGATGTATATGAAATCTAAGCTGGGAAGCCTATGGGCTAAAGCTGGACCGATAGTGGTGGCTGATTTGGGGAATGATTTTTTCTCTGTGAAATTCTCTAGCTTGGAAGACTTAAATCTAGCGCTGACAGGAGGACCATGGATTCTAATGGGCCACTACTTGGCCATCAGAAAGTGGGAGCCGTTCTTCAATCCTCACAAAGCTAATATTCATAAGGTAGCTGCGTGGATCCGATTGCCAGGTATTCGTCAAGAATTCTGTGTAGCTCATTTTTTGAAATTAATTGGAAATATAGTAGGCAAAGTGTTGAAAGTGGACAGAACAACTTCCTTAGGGGAAAGGGGTAAATTTGCTAGATTGTGTGTGGACTTAGACCTTGCTAAGCCATTGAGGGGAGAATATATATTGGAGGATGAGGTGTTTAAAGTTGAATATGAGGGCTTGTACCTTATATGTATCAAATGTGGCAAATACGGACATAATACAGATAATTGCCCTGATCTTGCCAAACCAGAGGAGGACACTGTTAACAAGGAAACAAATCAGCCTGATTTGAATAACTCTCAATCAAATCAAGGGGTAGGACCTTGGATGGTAGTGAGAAAAAAGAACTTCCATAGGAACCAATCCCCAATAAAGGATGAAAATAAAGGTGGAAGATCCTTTGGAGCAGATATCTCTAATAGTAAGAAGCATTTGTCTGCACAGGCAGCGGGTATCAATATTTTGAAGAATCCAGGGGTGGAAAATGTGATAGAGGCGAAAAAAGGGTCACTCAAGGAAAATAAG
The DNA here is from genome assembly GCA_032173675.1 of Gastrolobium villosum. Taxonomy (NCBI): domain Eukaryota; kingdom Viridiplantae; phylum Streptophyta; class Magnoliopsida; order Fabales; family Fabaceae; genus Gastrolobium; species Gastrolobium villosum. The sequence continues at coordinate 39,347 of JAVKPL010009994.1, forward strand.
AGGAATCCTCTATCCCAGGCTACTCTCAAGGTCATCAATTCGAAAGCTCCTGCAGGTCAAGCAGGGACGAGTAATTCTGGAGCTAAAGTCTCATATAAACCGAAAAAGATAGAGAAGAAAAAAGCATTTGTTTTCTCCTCTGAAGCCAACACTTCCAGAACAAGTTCCAAGTCTCTAGAGCCCCCTTCATCCAGTAAGGCTACCAGCAAAGGTGACCTTACATATGTTCCTATTTCCCCTTCTGGTCCTATGGGCAGTAATGGTAAGGATATTGATCCTGGAAACACAGAAGGCGAATTATGCTCAAAAATCTCTGCTGCAAGTATTGATATGCGATCAGCATATAAGGAATTCTAAGATAAAAAGAGGAAGAATGTTATTTAATCTGATGCAAGAAAAGGGCAAAATCAATGTTAAGTTGTCAAATATCTTAATCTGAGGTTATATACTGATTTTATGTTGATTTCATAGGAGAAATGCACAAATTGGAGCTGAAAAGGACAAAGTGAAACTAAAAGGCCCACGCTACAAGCGTGGGAATGGCGCTTGCAGCATCAGAGGATCGCGCAACTATTGAATTCAGATTTTAAATTCGAAATTTGAATTCAATTTTATTTTAATTAAAACTTTCCGTTAAACGTTTCTGTAATAAATTCATACTTTAATATTTCCGTTATAACGTTTATGTAATAATTGTAAGGTTTCCGTTATACGTTTCGGAAGAAAGTCAAACAGAAGCTCCACGCTTCAAGCGTTCAAATCAACGCTTGAAGCGTGGGAAAAGACTTCAAGACAGTAAGTCTACGCTTCAAGCGTAGAACCCTACGCTTGAAGCGTGGAGAAGACGAAAAAAGGCAGAAGCTCCACGCTTGGAGCGTGGATCCTGCGCTCCAAGCGTAGGATTGAGATGGACAGCTGTCAGTTGCGAGAAAAGGAGGATTCTCAGGTTATAAAAAGGGCATAAGGCAACCCTAGGAGGACACTTTTCATTCTGGACAAAATTCTAGGTCATTCGGAGGCGGAAGCTCTGGAGAGATCTCTTCTTCTACCTTTCTGTAGTTCTGATAGTTTATGTTTTCGTTTGAATACTTGATTCTAGCCATGATAATGGTTGGCTAGAACCTCTTTGCTGTAGTTAGGGTCACGAACCCTTGTGAACCCCTGATACAATGGATTGAGTTTTTATGAATATATTTATCTGTTGAATTTCGTTCTATTCTGTTCGTATTGTTATTGTTATTATTAGATCCAATCAATCTAGTAAGTAATAATAAATCTGAGGATTAGGGCCAACAAGAGGGATCTGAGGTCTTTAATCCGGAAAGGGGATAGAACGACGGTATGAACATGATCTAGACATAGACATGATTCATATTGTAGATGTTTCAATTATCGATCGTTATGCTTGATCTCATATAGGGCACCTCAAGGAATTAGGGTTCTATATGAGATTAAAGGGTTAATTCCTCAAGGGATTGAGAATTAACTATTGATACTTTTATCTGATAATTATCTAAGTTCACGATTTATATATGAATACTTAACTTAATCCAGAGTAAAAGGTGGGGATCATTGGTGAGTGTTCCCTACTACAGCGCTTTTCTCATATATTTTAAACCCTTATTTCAATTCTTTTTCAAAAAGAACCAAAAACAAGTCTTTTAAATTTACAAATCAAATTTCCACACAATCCTGACATTCGTGTCAAAACCCTTTTGA
>JAVKPL010009995.1:0-41414 GCA_032173675.1 Gastrolobium villosum
AAAGAGGCTGTCGTGTCAAAGGAGATTCTATGTCGCGAACACTCCCAGCACCAAATGAGTGTTTTTTCATAGGAACACCGGCAATATCGAGTCCTCTTCTAGCTGTGGGAACAAAAAATGCACTCGTAATAGTTCTAAATGGATGCATTATGGTACGTGAAAGTCGCAAGTATAAACCATAATCATATTAAGCTGTTTGTGCAAATTATGTGAAACACAAACATCAAAGAAATGCTAGATATACCGGCAAGAAATTATAGGAAAATCTACCAGCTGAGATGTGGCTTTGGCCTCCACCTTCAACATCAAACACAAAAAATGTCTAAACCGTTCCTTGGTGCCACATTCAGCCTTACCAAAAGCCACCAACCATCAAGAGTACTTGGGAGAATCCGTTGAAGAATCTTCTTCTAAAAAAAGGAAAACATAAACAGGAATCCAACGATCTTTAAGGTTGTGTTTAGATGGCAAGTTGACACATTGATGGAGGCAGCTTATGTCAATCATTTTGAGAAGAAAATTAGCAGAATGAAAAATGCTATGATAGTGGAATCTGACAATAACAAAATCGCCCTCTACCTCAAACGAATAAAAGAAAAAGACGGGAAAAAAACAATGGAAGACAATTTGGTTTTACCAACATTTTTATTTTGCTTAGCAGCATCTGGACCTAGAGAACCTACCACATCCCAAACAACCCCCTTACTACATGAGCCAAACCTAAGGGCAACAAATTCTTAAGAGATATTCTTCATCCCTGTTCTTTCCTTTCAACCAAACAGGAAGAAAAATGATTAAACGCTTAGCAAATGAGAAATCTGCAAGCCAGATACTCAAACAAAAAAGGGGAAAAAAGAGTGGAGTCAGTCTAAAAGAAACTACCTGATGATAAATATGATGAAGCGCCATCATCCATGTAATTTAGTTGCTCAATTTGGTGCCCTTTGTCAGTCTTCCTCGTAGAGCATGACTGAGTAGTTTTTGAATCAGGTTTCGAAGTTTGCAGTGCTGCTGCTCCAAAGGAGACTTTTCTAGTAGTTGCATTTCCAGCTGACTTCCTAGGTGTATTTTTTCCACTCTGGGGCTTTGAAGGGCTTGGTTTTGACCCATAAAGTGCTTCCTGCTCTGCTATCAATTGTCCCTTAAGTTTCTTCATGTCCTGAAACAAAACTTAATCTTTTAAGAAGTTATTGAGAAAAAACACAACAATCTATGTAATGGATGATACAGATAAATAAAATGTTGCCCAAATTTTAAAACCCAGAGACAAAACTCAGGGTTTTGTTATAGCCCTGTGAATCTTTAAATGCAATAAGTGGTCCATACCCGCTGCCTACGACGTTGTTGCTCCTTCTCTTGCCGTAATAGGGTGTAGTCTTCAAGCATAGAGAGCAGACGGATCTAAAAAGTCACACACAGCAAAAATTAGTTTGAAACAGACTTACTTGAGAAACCAACACTGTAATACAAACAATAAGATGACCTCCAATAATTCCTTACGAGATTAGCTTATTGTGGTTATGTCTTAGAGGGTACTTACACCATCGAATGTGAACTCAATGCCTATGTCCTTTTCCCATGCTACAGTTTTTGAAGTCAAACCGTCTACCATTGCTATATGCAATTAAAAAAAAAATGAAAAAGACACTCAAAACTAATAAACAAGCATTGAGGGACAGAAAAGCAAAGTTGTGTTAATATCACTGTGGTAAAGGTCCTATAACAAAACGACAAATGTGGCTGACAATTAAGATCTATGGATACCTGGAATTTTGTTAACCAAAGCACGGGCTTTCTCAGCTCGCTTGAGATTAAGATGGGTACCTCTCCCAGCATTGTACCGATTTTCATCCTGGAGGAAACAAATGTACAATAAATTAATAAACTGTAAATACGATTAATATAGGAGGGGATCCTCCTTACACTGTTAAATAACTTTATAAACATTGAATTTAACCAAACCAACCGTTGAATTACACCATTCAATGTATACAAAAAAAGTTACTATAAAAAATTATTAAACATTATAATAAGTGTGTAAGACTTAAACCCCGGCTAATATATATTTATATATATAGCCAAAACAGAGATTAATAAGGACGATCAAACAACTAACCCTGTTGTACTCCTCAAGCCAAGTCTCTTCATCACACGATGATAACCATTTCTCAACCTTTTCAAGTATTTCTGTTCTGCAAAAAGCTTCCTCTTTGACTTGGGCAATCTGAAGCTCAATTTGTTCAAGAACAAAAGCAGGGTCTACAGATCCTGCATAAAAAAGGAAAACACGGACTTTAAGTTTGCAGAAGAAATAAGTGCACTCTTCCAGTGGCATTTCACTTGGAAGTTACCAGACTCTATAGCTTCAACAGCATATTCCGCTGCACTATCAATTTCTGGAACCAAATGAGTCTTCCGACAAATCTCCTCTAGCTCTACTCTTTTCTTCAAAACAAGCTCTTTCATTTTGCTTGATTTCAACTCTTCTAACCTAGATACTTCTGCCTCAACCTGCATGAAATTATTATTACTTCTCTAGGAATTCTAAACCACATAAAATCAATAAATCTAGACCTTGTTTTCTCCAGTAACTTATAACTTACACAATTGATGAAGTCCTCAGACAAGGTGTTTGGTTCAGTTACTTCATGTTCTGAAGCAGCTATATTACAAGTAACATTTTGAAACATCTGTTGCTCTTCAATAGGTGTATCCATCAAATTCCAGATTTCCAACATTGTTGTTGCTAGATCTTGGAGCTGCCAGACCATAAGCAATTTATAACTTTGAATTAGAGGAAATAACAAAGTTAGGTTTCATATTTAAAACTGTCTTCACCTTTTGCATTCTCTGTATTTTAACCTCTCGCAGTTCTTGTATAGCAACAGCCAATTGCTTGATGGAATCATTATTTACACTCTTAGATCCTTCTGGATTTCCTAAACTAGGTTGGACTCCACTGACTGTCTGCTTAAAGTCCAAACCAAGCACTGAACAAAGAGAATTTAGAGCATACAGGTGGTCCTGAACCTTCTTGAGGCGATCACTCTGCATTCGAAGAAGATACAAGCATTCAGTTATAAACAGCAACAAAATGTGATGTCTTAAGTTGATATAACGAGGAAATAATAATAATAATAATAATAATAATACTATATGAAGCAGAAGTAAATTATTGACCTTCTCCTTTTGAAGTGCACGAAGTTGTCTGTGCAACTCTTCAAGCTTTCTAACCGATAAATCAGTTTCATTTACAATGGCTGGAATATATTCTCCTGGACCATAAATCTCATTTGAGATGCTTTGAACCTGCTCTTGAACTTCTATAAATTGATTTCTGCGCTCAGACTTCATTTTTTGCATTTCCTCCAGCTCTGGGCGAATTCTTGCAAGCTCTTCCTTCAAGCTTCTAGCATTTTGATCAGACTAGAAAAATGAGAGAGAAACGAGTGAGAACCAATCCTCTTCTTAGTAGTTCAATTGGATAACAAATAATCTTGACAGTAAAACTCATGACATAACAATTAAGAAAACTATAGGCTATATTCATTTTTGACAAGAATGCATATTATTCCTCTCTTACAAAACATCTACATTTGGTGCATAGTAATTGTTAACTATCAAAATACAAGAGGTATTTGACTGTAATCCCCGTGTCAATTACACGAAGGAGATTTCATTTATATATTAAACCAAATAAGAAATACAAAGATATATACACAATGTGGGACTTCTATGACACTATTTACAGCAACACTCCCCCTCAAGCTGGAGCATATAGATCGTATGCACCAAGCTTGTTACATATCTGATCTATCCTAGGTCCTCTCAAAGACTTAGTGAATACATCGGTTAATTGATCATTTGAGTTGACAAAACGAGTGACTATATCTCCTGAGAGAACCTTTTCTCTAAGGAAATGACAATCTATCTCAATGTGCTTAGTCCTTTCATGAAACACTGGATTTGAAGCAATATGCAAAGCATCTTGATTATCACAAATGAGAGATGCTGGGCCAGTGTCTCCAAACTTGAGTTCCTTCAGTATTTGTTTTAACCAGATGAGTTCACAGGTAGTTGTGGCCATGGAGCGATATTCTGCTTCAGCACTTGATCTAGCAACTACACTTTGTTTCTTACTTCACTAGGAAATCAAGTTATCTCCAACAAATACACAATACCCAGAAGTGGATCTTCTATCAAAAAGAGAACTTGCCCAATCAGCATCTGAGTATACCACAACTCTGGTATGACCTTTGTTTTCATAGAGAAGACCTTTGCCAGGAGCAGTCTTGATGTACTTGAGGATACGGATTAATGCATTCCAGTGATCTTCACAAGGAGAATTCAAGAACTGACTTACTACACTGACTGCAAAGGAAATGTCTGGTCGAGTAACTGTGAGATAGTTCAGTTTCCCAACCAATCTTCTATACCTTTCTGGATCAGAAAATAGCTTTCCCTGATTTGGCAAAAGCTTGACATTTGGATCCATAGGAGTATCGACGGGCTTAGCATTCAACAGAGCTGTCTCCTCAAGAATATCCATCGCATATTTTCTCTGTGATAGTACAATTCTAACTTTGGATTGGGCCACTTCTATCCCTAAGAAATATCGGAGTCTTCCAAGGTCCTTTTTTTGAAAATGATGGTGTAGATGTTGTTTTATCTGAGGTATGCCATGATTATCATTACCTGTAATGACAATATCATCAACATATACCACCAAATAAATAGAACCTGAATCAGAGTGTCTATAAAAGACTGAGTGATCAACCTCACTTCGAGTCATGCCAAACTGCTGTACAACAGTGCTAAACCTTCCAAACCAAGCCCGGGGAGACTGCTTGAGACCATACAAGGATTTTCGGAGACGACAAACTAGGTTAGACTCCCCCTGAGCAACAAACCCAGGAGGTTGCTCCATATAAACCTCTTCCCGCAGATCACCATGGAGGAAAGCATTCTTTATGTCCAGCTGATACATAGGCCAGTGATGAATGACTGCCATAGTAATAAAGAGGCGAACATAAGTCATTTTCGCCACGGGAGAAAACATGTCACCATAGTCGAGGCCAAATACCTGAGTATAATCTTTAGCCACCAATCGGGCTTTGAGACGGTCCACCTGACCATCAGGACCAACTTTGATCGTGTATATCCATCGACAGCCAACAACAGACTTCCCAGAGGGAAGGGGAACCAAATCCCAGGTACCACTGCTTTGAAGTGCACACATCTCATCAATCATGGCCTGTCGCCATCCAGAATGTGATAACGCCTCACCTGTAGTCTTAGGAATAGATACAAAAGAAAGAGAAGAGAGGCAAGCAAAATAGGATTGTGAAAGACGATGATAACTCAGATTTATTAAATAACTGGGAAGGGGACGAGAATCACGAGTACCTTTCCGGAGTGCAATGGGTAGATTAATGTTAGACGGAAGGATCGAAGCTGCCGGAGGAGATGATGACGGAAGTGAGTCCATAGGAGCCTCAGTAACAATAGGGGTAGGGTCTTGGGGGACAGGGTCCTGGGGAATAGGTGGACATTGCCGACGATGATAAACCTAGAGGGGGGAACAGGGGCGGGGACATCTAAAGAAGGAGGTGGTGAAGGTATATATTGAACTGAAACAAGGGGTAAATTTAGCTGAGTAGCAACAGAGTCACTGGGAAAGGAGGAGTCAAAGAATGGGATAGACTCAGAAAGTAACATCCGCCGGGACAAAGTAACGACGAAGACTGGGAGATTAACAACGATAACCCTTTTGTGAGCAAGGGTAACCCAGGAAAATACATTTATGAGACTTAGCAGATAACTTGTCAAGACCAGGACTGAGATTATGGACAAAACAAGTAGAACCAAAGACGTGAGGAGTGAGTGGGTACAAAGGTTGATGGGGAAACAACACAGAATGTGGTACCTGGTTATTAAGTACGGAGGAAGGCATGCGATTAATGAGATAACAAGCTGCGAAGGCAGCATCGCCCCAATACTAGAAGGGGATATGACCATGCAACAAAAGTGTCCGAGTAGTTTCAATGAGGTGACGGTTCTTGTGTTCAGCAACTCCATTTTGTTGAGGGGTGTGTGAACATGATGTCTGGTGAAGGATGCCATGAGATGCAAAGAAGGTTTGAAATTGACGAGACAAATATTCACGAGCATTAACACTTCGAAAAATGCGAATCGAAACACCAAATTGAGTAAGGATTTCATTAAAGAACTTGTTAAAGATGGAAAACAATTCAGACCGATTTTTCATTAAAAATCACCAAGTACATCGAGAATAATCATTAACAAAAGTTACAAAATATTGTACCCCATAGTGGAAACGGTACGACTAGGACACTAAATATCTAAATGAACTAAAGCAAAAGGAGACGAAGTCCGACGACTGACACGATCGGGAAACGAACTACGAGTGTGCTTCCCTAATTGACACGACTCACAAGACAAACTAGATAAATTTGAGAAACGTGGGACCATCTTCTGGAGCTTAGCAAGACTCGGATGACACAACTGAGCGTGGATAGTAAGCGGAGAATACACAACAGAGCACACTGGGACAAAAGTCGAAAGCTGATAAAGGCCGTTGGACTCAGATCCGACGCCAAGGGTCCTCCTCGAGCTCCGATCCTGCAAAAATAACACTCTTTAGTGAAGGAAATAATACAGTCAAGGGATTGAGTCAAGCGACTAATGGAAATAAGGTTGAAAGGACAATTAGGAACATAAAGCACATTGTTAATGGGGAATAGAAGGAAAAAAGGAGAACAGTGCCAATTCCTTGGGACTGAGCTAGTGACCCATTAGCCATAGTGATACTGGGCAGGGGACCAGACGTACAGAGAGAGGTAAATAAAGACTTATTACCAGAAATATGGTCAGATGCACCAGAATCGAGAATCCATGGACCAAGAGAGGGCGAGTGAGAAAAATCAGCAAAGGAATTACCCGTGTGTGCACCAGAGGCAGTGGCACCAAGAGGACGCTTCTCTTCATACCAATGCAAGAAGTCAGTGAGAATAGACGGAGGTGGCTGTGGTCCAACAATCAAAGCAGAATCCGAGGCAAGAGCAACACTCCGAGCAAAATTAGCGGAGCGAGGAGGGCGACCGTGAAGATCCCAGCAACGATCAATAGTATGGCCCGGCTTGTTGCAATGAGTGCAGAGAAAGCGTCTCGTAGAGGGTTTTCATCCACGTGCATAACCCTCGGAGACAAGGGCAGATGGGTCAATTAAAGAGGGAGCAGATACTACAGGCTCCATAGCAGACTTAGGTGGAATTCGAAGCAACGTAGACCAAACGGAGTCCAGGGATGGAACAGTAGTAGAGCCCAAGATCTGATCCCGGTTGACAGAGTACTCCGGGGGCAAGCCATAAAGAGCCATGAGCATGAAGAATGTGCTACGTTGCTCAAGTTCCTTAGCAGGGTCTGCAGCAAGCGGCAAAAGTTCATTGAAATCATGAAAGAGACACTGAACTTTTCCCAAATAAGCAGACATAGAGGCATCAAGATGTTGAGCAGCAATAGTAGTGATCAAATTTTGACAAACACCATAGAGTCGCTGAGTGTCATTGGTATAAAGTGACTTGGCCTAACGCCAAACAGACTTACAAGTGACGTGAGCACGAAAAATCTGCTTCAATGACGGGTGGATGGTAGACTTGATGATGCTACATAACTGAGCATCAACTTTTTTACAACGAGGGCGTACATCTACCGAGATGGGCTCAGCCTTAGTAATGAGATGGTCAGTATAACGGGTGGATGGTAGACTTGATGATGCTACATAACTGAGCATCAACCTTTTTACAATGAGGGCGTACATCTACCGAGATGGACTCAGCCTTAGTAATGAGATGATCAGTATAATCCTGTCCATCAAGCCAAAGTCAGAGATCAGAAGCCCAAGAGTCATAATTGGAGTCATCCAACTTGTCGACGTGCAACGGAACATTAACATAATTAGTAAAAACAGGCGTGTCATTCTTTTGAGAACCCTTGGATGCATCGTGGAGTGACGAATTAGCCATAGGTCACCTGAAACAAAAATGAACAGCAATGAAAAAACAAAGAAACACGCGTGAACAGTAACCAACAAGGGGAAAGACGCTATAGGAAGCCGGAACAAAGTCGTAACAACAAAGTGAGAACAGATCCAGGTGCGCAAGAAGAAGACGAGTTGAACCGTGGTGGTTCGAAGTCCAGCCGGAGCTGCACGCGCATCCATGCGTCGCTGCAAGAGAACAGGCTGCAATGGCTTTCTCACGCGCATGAGAGGGCGTGGCTGGGAGTCTGGAGGTGGGTCCTGGACAGAGAGGACCGCCTTGTTGTGGCGATCAGAACGGTGGGTGTTTCGTCGGAAAAATCACCGGTAAAGTCGTCGGAGACGGCGGTCAACTACGGTCAACGATGGTTCCTAATAGCGAGAGTGATCAAATAGGTTCTTAGACGAGAGATGGAAGCCGGAAACAGATAGATATGACGGTTTCCGGAAAAAATAAATAAATAAAATTTACTCGGCGGACAGTGGTCCACCGGAAAGATGCAGATTAGGATGCCTCTTGTTAGGCTCTAGATACCATGTTAACTATCAAAATACAAGAGGTATTTGACTGTAATCCTTGTGTCAACTACACGAAGGAGATTTCATTTATATATTAAACCAAATAAGAAATACAAAGGCATATACACAATGTGGGACTTCTATGACATTATTTACAGCAACAGTAATCACTGAAAAATTTAGATACAAATCTGTATATAAGCTTTTATCAATGCTTACAAACTAACATCATTACTAGATCATACATAACCACTTCAAATGACTGTCACACAAATATGACATTAAACACAGTTTCATTTAATTTAAGCTCTTTTCTCCACCCTATTTAAGCAATACATATACATGCCCTAAAACAGCAACCAGAAAATTAGTAATTCATAAAACATCCAACCTGCCTAATATGGATTGGTCGCTCTCCCATTGCTGAACAGATAGCTGCAAGCTCTGCCTCAGAATCAGCAATTTCCTGCCTTAGTTGAGCTCTAGACCAATTTGCTTTATCTACCTTTCTTCTATATACTTCTATACACTCTTGTTCAAGCTCATCCAAGATTCTATCTTTTTCAGCCTCAATCTCCCCGACTTCATCCCATATTATCTAATTTTGAAAAATAAGTCAAGACAAACGATTAAGTTTCTTCAGAGTTTACCAAATATTCCTTAATTAGGGAAGATAGTTGCAGCAAAAGCTAATGTATACCTGAAGTTCATGAAGAAGCGATCTACAAGTTGTTTCAGCTTGCAGAAAAGGATCACTTTGAGGTTTAGACATTTTGGAGCACTTGGAAGTACCAAAACAACAAAAAATTCTCTTAAAAACATTTCCCACAAAAAAAAATAATAATTAAAAAAATCAAATTAACTTAAACTTGAAAGACAGAAAATGTCATTCTAAATTGAGTAGAAATTAATGTATCACAGATATAGAAACTAACAAATACTTGCAACAGAAAATCCATGATTAATATTTCAAAATTCAAACAGGTCACCATCCAAGAGGAATCTAGTTCCAACAAAGAATAACTTATCAATTAAATGGTAGTAACAAGGAGCACGAATGCAGAATATATTGTTGAGTAAGAATCACTTTAAATGACAGCCTGCTCATATTGTGTTGAGAGTCTCTCATAGAAAAGGACTTTGGTTTATGTCAAAAATCCGTAGCCAATGCATAAGGTGGCCATTAATCCCATCCAGTTATGGCTCAAACATATGCTAAATAAGTGAAATATAACACAATGTACTAGTTGCTAAATAATGAATTGTCAGACTAACAGCAACTGTTCTCTTTACTAAACAAATACTTCTGAAACCTAAAACCCACACCATTATTACAAAATTCCATAAGAGATACCCTGAAAATACCACATTACTGATAGAGCCAGACCTTGATCTGAACGGTTTTTCTGAGGTTTAGATTTTTAACACAGCACCATTATTCTTAATCCAATGGAAAAACGAACCAAACCAAACACGATTAAACCCCGAAATTCAATCAGAACTCGGCATCAAAAATTTCAAAGCAAGAACAAGCTTTGAATGCATCGCAGCTGGAAGAAACTATAACCAAATGCACAATTGAAAGGTAATGGCGAGGAACCAAAGCACAAACAAGAAACGATGCTAAATTTAGGTTGATGTTTTTTACAAGAATTTGTGGAATCTAGGTTTAGAAATTTTGCCGTTACACTTTCCTGGGAAACCAGAGAAACAAAAACGAGAAATGTACCAATTTAGTAAAACGACTTGATTCGACCTTCGAACAAAAAGTGATGGGTGAAATGCTTGGAATTCGAATAGCTCCTCGGAAGAAAGGGGAATAAATTTTCCCGAGAAAATGAAAATATGTTTTCCAGGAAAAATCAGTTTTGTGAATTTTGAAGATTTGAATTGGGATCAGAAATTGAATTATAGAAAAAACAGTGAAAGAGAAAGAGGGGGTTACGTTTGAGGAAAAGAGACCGTTGAAGAGCGCTGAGTGTGGATTTTGATTTGGTTTTATTATTATTAATCATGTTATTTATGGGTTTATCGTTTCCTGCAATATAAAATAAAGTTATATCCGCCAATTTCAAAACTACCTCATTTTTTTAGTCGAAGAACCAAACAAAATTTATAAAGTTTTAAAATATTTAATATTTTTCATTAATAAAAAATATTTTGATAAAACTCATAAAACAAAAATCAAATAAATTTTAAAAACATTCTTCGTTAATTTCCCGACCCTTAAAATGATATAGTTTTATTTTCTATTGCATGAAAAATAATATGAACGTTCCATGTTGAAATAAGATTCATTCCATGCATTATCTCTCCATAATGCTGCGTAGTTATACGACCGTGTTTCATTCTACAACCAAGATATTTATCAATATTCTTCGTGTGTGCAAAGCCACTAGTCTCTACAATAGCATTAATGAGATCCAGAGAGACGTTTTTAGAGAATAAGATATTAGATTTAGGATAACTAACCCTCTGCCCATACATAGCACTAAACCTATCAAGGCAATTCATAACTGTCTTAATCTGAGTCATGCTAGCTTCTCCAAAGAGTAGAAGGTCATATGTGAAAAGAAGGTGAGATATGATCGGACCACCTTTACCAGCCTTCATAGGTTTCCACTCATTACTATCAATACAGCCAGCAATAAGACGAGTCAGTTTTTTTCCATGCAGAGAACAAAAATATAAGGGGAGATAGGATCCCCTTGTCTTAGACCTCTACTCGAACAAATTTTTCCGGATTTAGCACCATTCCAAAGAATTTCCAGCTCCGTAGAAGAAATACAATGCATGATGAGGTTCACTAACTGCACTGGAAGGTTAATCTCAGACAACACTTTATGAATAAAACTCCAGGACATTCGATCATAGGCCTTTTCAAGGTCTATCTTTATAGTAAAAAACCACGCTTGCCTTTTATCCTATTCATAGAGTGAACCATCTCTTGAGCAATGACAATATTATCCTGGATATGTCTATCAGGAACAAAGCTCACTTGTTGAGGGGATATTAGTTTATTCAGAATGGGTTTTAGCTTACCCACAATGATTTTACTAATGCCTTTATAGAGAACAGAACAAAGAGCTATTGGTCTAAATTGAGAAATTTTCTCAGGTTTTGCCACATAGGGATTAGAACCAGGAAAGTTTTGTTCAGGTTCCTCACTTCAGCTGGGTTCTGCCAGATCAGATTAACACAATCAATAACTTGATTCTTCAGAAGGTCCCAATTATGATGAAAAAATAAAACTGGGAAACCATCAGGTCCATGAGCTTTGAGACCAGCCATGGAAAAGAAAACCTCTTTTATCAATTTTTCCGATATAGGCACATTGATTAAACTCTGATCATCTTCAAGAAGATCATGCCAATTGTCTTTAGTATCTATCCACGGTCTATGATCACTTTCCTCCGCAAACATGTTGTTGAAAAAATCTAGAATAAGCTTCTTCAGATTCTCTTATTCTCTAACAGTATGCCCTTCATCATTTTTCAATTCTAGGATCTTATTCCTAGCTCTCCTGATGATGGTAGTAGTATGATAAAATCTAGTGTTTCGATCTCCATCTTTAATCCAGTTACATCTAGCTTTCTAGAACCAAATAGATTCTTCTTGATCTAACACACGGTTCAACTCCTCCTGCAAAGCCTTATCTAGATCAGAAAAATACTGGTCTAACTGGTTGTTGGTATTCCTTTGAGTTTCCTGAAGCTTTTTAAGAAGGAAGTCCTTTCTAATCTGAAAATACACCCAAAAACCCTTTTATTCCAAGACTTCAAAGGATTAACCAATTCATGTAAACTCTGATTAATTTGAAGTTGGGATTTCCAAACAAATCTGAGAAAATGGGGGAAAGAAGAGTGATCAAGCCAAGCCACCAAGAATCTGAAAGGTCTCTCTTTATAAGAATCCTCCTTAGAAGACATAGTAAGGAGAAGGGGATTGTGATCAGAATTAAGTCTAGGCAGAGATCTCACCTCAGCATCTTCAAAAGCAATTCTCCACTCGGCATTAACACAAACTCTGTCTAATCTTTTAAAGACTCTGTCAAGATGAAGCCACTTAGGACCCCTCCAAGTAAACATAGAGCCTCTACACCCGAAGTCCATTACATTACAGTCACTAAGAAAGGAAGAGAATTTCTAACATTTAGCAATATTAACTGGGGCTCCGCCTTTTTTTTCCGTAACAGAAGCTATTTCATTAAAGTCCCCCATCATGATCTAGGATCCAATAACATTATTACTTATTCTCAACAGATTAGGCCACAACTCCTCCCGAATATCCTCTCTAGGATTGGCATACACCACTGTGAGAAGAAAAGGGCTCATTGAGTTGCTAGAACAAGACATATGGATGAATTGCCTGTTTTTTTCAATAATCTCAATGTTGTAACAATCATCTTTCCACAGAATCCAGATTCCACCCGAAAAACCCTCTGCTTCCACTAAATCAAAACTACTGAATCCCAGTTGCTTGATCTTTTTCTGAGCAATAGCCCCACTAATTCTAGGTTCTAAGATTGCTACCAAGCCAATCTTATGCTTTCTTGTGAAATTACTAAGGGATGTCTTGAAAGTTTTCTTGGCTGCACCCCTGCAATTCCAAACAAGACAGTTCATTGGATAACTATAGCATTTGCATCAGGGTTACAGAGTCCCTGGTCACTCTCTGGCATATGAACTACTTCATCAAAAGCTACATTCTTTTCCATCTCCATTCTAACAACACACTCTTTATCAGGAGGTTCCTCTTGTTTTAGCACTGACGCAATGTTGGAATTAGAAGTAACCATTCCCGAAGGCATACAATCCTTCGTTTTCAACTCATACACAGCAAACCGAACAACCTTATCACTAATTTTCGAATCTGAAATCTTTTCACAGAGCTCTTTTTCTATATCTTTAGAATTAGGCACTAACCCAGTACTGCTAACTAAGACAATGGATTGCTGCTTGCTAGAGGTCAGTTTAGAGTGACCATTGGATGAAGGGAGCTCTATATCTTTAGAGCTATTTCCAACTGCTTTCGTATCAGTAGTAAAGATAAAACCATCATGTAACTCAGAGTTTCTTTTTTTGTAAAAAGACTTACCAGTAGATTTTTTATGCGCTAGGGAAGAACTCCTTGTTGACAAATTGGGGATTATCTTAGGAAGACTAGCCCCATTATATACCTGACTCTCATTACTACTTGATCCCTCAGCCAATTTAGGATTCATATTCTGACCTTTCGGAGCACTTAGATTGACCCTTGTCTCTTTTTTCTTCAGACTGTAAGCTTTTTTATTGGAAATATCGACTCCAAACATTCTATCAGACTTTCCTTCAACTTTCTTGTTCTGAGGATTCTTTGGGAATTTCTTCTTTTGCACCACCATCCACGGTCCCACACCATGACTAGCATTAGGGGTCTTCATCTCAGCCATCGGTTCCTGTGGCTTGCTGGCCTCATCAGGTTTCACAACTTCCGGACATTTCTCAGAATTGTGTCCATAATTACCACACTGAAGACAAATTAAATACAGACCTTCATATTCCACTTTAAACACCTCCTCCTCCAGAATAAATTCTCCTCTCAACGGATTAGAAAGATCCAATTCAACACAGAGTCTTGCAAATTTCCCTCTATCTCCCATGGAGGTAGTTTTATCTATCTTTAGAACTTTACCAATGGAGCTACCAATAAGTTTTAAAATAGGGATAACACAAAGTTCCAGAGGAATACCTGGGATTCGGATCCAAGCTGCCACTCTATGGATGTTTGCTTTGAAAGGATTAAAGAACGGTTCCCATTTCTTGATTGCTAGATAATGCCCCATCAGCACCCAAGGTCCTCCATTTAATGCCAGATTCAGGTCCTCTAAGATTGAGAACTTAACAGAGAAAAAATCATTCCCTAGGTCAGCAACTGTGATAGGTCCTGATTTCGCCCATAAGCTGCCCAACTTAGTCTTCATGTACATAACACCAACCTTTTTCCCCAGAAGCTTAACAATGATAGCATTTTTCCAGGGGCTTCTTAACCTCTGTTTAGCTTCCTTCGTGCAACGAAATCGAACCGATCCATCCTCCCCATAGATGGTTTGGAAACCTAACTTGTTAATAACACCTAGCTTGGGATCCAGTGGCTCGCTATCATCATCATCCGGTTCCGCCTGCCATGAATCGTCTTCCCCCATTGAAACTCCTTCCGATCGAACAGCCTCCACGAAGGACTTAGGTTTTCCTGATCGAATACGATCCATCAAGTTACCTAGACTTGCACCCCTATTCGATGAATCGAGAGCAAATTCCTCCCCATTTTTAGCTCGTTTAACACTCTTACGCATCCCATTCTTCAGTTCAGAATCATCGCTCAGAAACCCACCGGGATTTTCTTTCGTAACAGACATTTGCCCTAGCAGAGAAATAAAAAATCGCACGCGTGTTGCTCATGCGCACTATGGCAGGAAGAGTGACTTTAGGCAAATCAGTTATTTCATCCATTCCTATGTTCCATATGCAAAACAACTTACTCCCTAAAGGCTTATGTGATGACATAAAGAAGATTCAGAGGAGTTTTATATGGGGAGATTCAGAAAATCACAGGAATTTCCATGTTGTTAGTTGGGAAAAGCTCAAGATGGAAAAAAATCAAGGTGGTTTGGGTATCATTGATCTTAGAAGACATAATGAAGCTTTTCTCCAAAAGTGTGCTTGGAAAATCATTCATTCCCCTGATCAACTCATGTGGGCTCAAGTGCTAGTGGTCAAATATGGTAGAAGTAAAGACTTGTTTAAGGAGGTAGTTTCGAAACCCTATGACTCTCATCTATGGAAGAGTTTATGTAATATATGGCCTCTTATGCTTGGTAATCTTTCCTGGCATATTGGAAATGGGAAGAAGGTCGATTTTTGGAAGGATGATTGAGTTGGCTGTAATACTACCCTTCTTTCACTAGCAACTAATCCTCCCGATTCGGACACTGAAGTTTACAAGATAAATCATAGCAATTTATCGACTGTGGAGGGTTGGAATGTCCCCTTCCTCTTGAATCACTTTGATGAAAGTATTATTAACCAGATCATGGCTATCCCCCATCCGGATGAGGAAGCGGGAGAGGATTATGTTTACTGGAGTAATAGTATTCAAGGTCAGTCCATAGTTAATAGAAACATGACTTGTTTGAACTATGTTTCGAATGATAGTTGTTGGGATCGGATTTAGGGGTGGAAAGGTAAAGAGAGAGTTAAAGTCCTCTTGTGGAGAATGTTACATGGAAGGATGCTAACAAAAGATTTTATCAGTAAATGGAGCGTGTCTAATAATTGTTGTCCCTCTTGTCCTGATAAAATAGAAACTTCCCTGCATGCTTTCAGAGACTGTTATAAAGCTCAAAAGATGTGGTTATTACCTTTGTTTAATCCTCTTCCTCCAGGATTTTTCTCTGCAGGCTGCTTCAAGGAGTGGATTTCTTTAAATTTGATGAATAGGAAGACGCAAGGCAAGGACTGGAGGGACTTCTTCTTCTCTGGTTGCAATTTTTATGGCATTGGAGAAATAAGGAGCTTCATGAAGATTCGACCAAGAGACCTGAGGACCTGCTTTCTGTCATTAATGATCTAATTGGTGAGTTAAAGTACTGTAATAGTACAAAACCTCAGAAGAGTCTTCAATCAAACCTTACCAACTTGGCCTCCTCTTCCTGGGAAGCTCCTCCTCAAGCTGTTGTTAAGTTCAATGTGGATGGTGCAGTATCTGAGGAGAGAGCCGCTTGTGGGGGTTTGCTGAGAGATTGGGAGGGAAATTAGATTCGTGGGTTTTCAGCTTTTATTGGAACATGTTCTCCTATACAAGCCGAGCTTTGGGTAATTCTTCATGGTTTGAATTTTGCTTGGAAATTTGGTTGGAAGAATTTTATTATAGAATCAGATTCGTCTCAAGCTATCGGCCTTCTTACCAAGTCTGGTAATGATGCTCGAAAGTCACCTTTGGTTACTAAGATTCGAGCTGCTCTCAATAAGGATTGGTCTGTCTTGTTGAAGCATATTCCAAGGACCAACAACTTTTGTGCTGATTGGTTAGCGAAGAAAGCTTTGGCGGATTCAATTGGTGTTAACTATATCGAATCCCCTCATGATGATCTTATCAATCTGCTTACTGCTGATTTGCTGGATCCGGGTAGTTAGGTTTATTTTTAGTTTTTGGCAAGGTCTTTTTAGACCTTGATTTAGTTTCTGTTTTTGTTGTGTTTTGTTTTCTTTGCTGTTACTGTTTTTTCTTTTCTGCTATTTTGTTTGTGGGGCTAGGCCCCACTCCATTACCAAAAAAAAAAAAGATTCATTCCCATGAAAAGTACACGTGGTCCATAATAAAAAATAGTTTCTTTTTTGTATAACCTGGAGGTATCCCTATTCAACCTCCTCCAGTCACCTTATCCTTGGGGTACGGCCTTGTAGATTAGCCCCTCATTGGAACAGCAGGTGCATTGAGCTTCACTACCAGAGGAAGGATGAGACTAATCCCTCAACCAAGGAGGAGGCTCATCCTCTAGCCCCCAGAAATTTTCCAAGAATTTGTTTGAGGCAGGGTTTGAATCCCTGACTTAAGCAAATCCTTGGAAGCTCAGTTACCCTTGGGGTTAAAAAAAAGTTTACTTATAAGATGATGTTGAAAATTTGTTGTTTTGTTAGTTTGAAAGTTAGAATATTATAAGAGAAAAATGATATTTTACATGAAAAATGAATCCTGTCACTCTCATGTTATATCACATGTAAATGTATAATAACAAAAGAATACATTACAATAAGGGAAAACATTTTCTCCTTTTAAAGGAATTTTTTCCCCCTTACTAGTGACCAGAGGCGGATTGACGTTGTCGCCTGTGTCTGCATATGCAGACACAAAAATTAGAGAATTTTTTTAAGGGGTTAGTGATTTAGGTCAAGTAAAAAAAAATATTTATGAAAATTGAAAAGAAAAAAGTAAACATAGGCCCAATGGCAGTTAAAATCGGGATTTTACCTAAAATCTAAAGGAGGATAAAAAATTGTGGGTTCGTAGTAATTCGATAAGCATCAATGAAAGGTAACTTTCTATATTTATCTTATTTGTTATTGTAATAGATAGTTGACTCTTGATTATTTTTTTATGTTAAATTAAAGTTTTCTTTTCTTTTCTTGTTTATTTTTTTTAATACATTTAAAATTTTCTTTAAAAAAAATCTTCGGGGGCGCTGCCCCAAACCCCCATCTTAAGTGTGCACACATAAATTTTTTTCTAGGCCAAATAAAGAAAAGTGGAGTCTACAAAATAATGGAGAGAAAAAATTTAAAGTGGAACTCACTTATGCTATGAGTCACTAGTAGGAGAAAAATTCTTTCTCTTAAAAGAAGAAAATGCTTTCCCGTAAGATATAGGGGAAGAAATAATAATAATTTATTTATAGTTAAATCTTTTCATATGTTATTATCTCTTATTACAATATAAATATAAAGGAAAAAACAAGCATAACGCTGCTGCAAAACAATAACCCAACAGACACAAAAAGACAAATGAATCCTATTTTATTATTTTCTCTCACCACTCTTTTCTTTTTTCTCTCCATATGTGTGTGTGCCGCAAATGATTACTGTTTTGTAGCAACGTTATACTTATTTTTCCTAAATACGAATCTCACTTCTTTTTACGTATTGAGAGGGATAACTGGATAAGCATTCTCCTATGACTTATTTATTTTTCTATAAATTAAAGAGTAAAGACCCAAATTGGTCCCTGACAAAATATGCGGTGGCCAAATGAGTCCCTAAGAAAAATAAACTCAAAAAAAAGTCCCCAACAATGTCAAACAGGTCCACCGTTAGTCCTTCTGTCAAATGAAAATTGACGGAGTGAGTGACGGTGCTGATGTGTCGCGTTAAGTGACATACGGTTGCCCACGTGGAGTGCTTGGGCGATGTCGTTTGGTACAAACTCAGCCACTTGGACAATCCTTTTTTCTAAAACCCAATTTTGCCCCTCACCTAACCGTTGGACACTTTACCTTTTCCTCCTCTTCTAACATCGACACTTTATCGTTGAAAAGGAAAGAAGAAGACCGTCCATTAAACCCTGGTGCTTGCGTTTAGAATATTGCCAACTTTTTCCAGAATCGAAGGGAACCAGTGGAAGAAAGAATGGCCAAATTTGGATACTTTGTGAGGCTGATCATTCTGTTGAAAAAGGTATGAGTATTTATAAGTTGAAACATTTTTATATTGTTGTTTGTCATCCTTTGTTTAATGCTTGTGGTCCCCATGTTGTTCCCCTTTGTTTAATGCTTGTTTTTGTCTGCACAAAGTGGAACTTTGTGATCCATGTTTCCATTTAGGGTTTTGCTTTTAAAGAAAGTAACAATCGGGTGGTGTGGTCCCTGCCGTGGTTGACCCATTTAAAAGCATTTAAAAATCCCATGTCTGAATGTCTGCATCCATAAAAAGTCTTCCTTTTTTTATTGCTTTGTATTGTGTTACACTTTCAAGGTCTGTGGCTTCATTGTTTTTTTGGTTTTGATAGATATCCGAATACATAGTTATTGTTTATCATCACAGTGGTGTTTTAGTCAGAGATGAAGATGGAGTGATGAACTATATAAATGGAAGGTGGACTCATTGCCAGAGATGGACATTGACTACTGCAATATCCGTGACCTTGACACCCTGTTTAAGCAATATGGCTATGAAAAATGCAAGAGGATGAAGTGGCTACAGCCAATGGTACATAACTTGGATGTTGGGCTCAGACCTCTTAGTACAGATTCGGATGTGTGTGCCATGTGTGAGGCTGCTGTCAAGAATGGCAATGAGATACATGTGTACTTTGAAGACTGTATCTCGATTCCCCACTTTGCTTCACCTATTGTAAGTGAAGATGAGAATGTGGCTAAAACAACACATAATGAGGACCATGAAGAGGTTGATGATGGGGTCAGTTCACATGAAGGTGAGGATGGGCCGAATTTGGATGAAGACCAAGTGGATGCTGCTACTGATGACCTTAGTGCACAAGGTGATGATGGGAAGAATTTGGATGAACCCCAAGTGGATGCTGCTGCTGATGACTGATGCTTCCCGGCAAGTATACCGATCGCACAAGTAATAAAGTGATAAATAAAGTTCGTTTCCATAGGGATTGGGTTCTAATATCAATTAAACTTTCTCTTAAAGAATGGAAGAATTCAAATAGGGTTTGTGACAAATATTATCAATTTGATGGAAATTGAGATTTGAAAATAAAAGACTTATTTTTGGGATTTTCCAATGATCAAGAACACAATAAAAATCAGATGTGATTTAAAATATATGAGAAAAGCATTGTAGCCAGGATTCATTCACCAAATGATCCCCGTTTTTTACTCCGGATTGATTTACAATAATCATCTATATAATTACTCAGATAAATTATCATCTGAAAGATCTAATAGTTAACCCTCAATTCCTTGCAGGGTTAACCCCATTAATCCCATGAGAAACCCCAATTCCTTGCAATGGTTCTCATCGGATCAAGCAATGAGCTCGATAATTTAAGCATATGCAATCAGTTAAACGTCTATTCCTAGCACGCATACAGATCGTTATCTTACCCCCTTTCGAGATCAAAACCCCAATATTCCTATCTAGGGTTTTGATCCTCAGAATATCCCCAACTATCAGATTGATCAATTCTAACAAAGAAAATATCAAATTCGCGCAGAGTAATGATAAAGATAATTATATAAACGAACAACTATAAATCAATCCTTCGTATCAAGGGTTCAAATATGAATCGTGACCCTGACTACAATAAAGAAAACTAGCCAATCGTCATCATCATGGCTGAAAATACAATGTTCAAAATAAACTTAAAAGAGAAGAAGATGAAATACGCCGAAGAACCGGAACGAAGAACACGAAGAAGGAAAACACGGCGCATCCATCCCGCAAACCGGCGCCTTGTTTTCTCAGAATACCTAATTCTGTAAAGATGTTCCTTTTATAACTTGTTTATTTCTTTCCAAAAATACCCTTAAGAAAACACGGCGCATCCATCCCGTAAACCGGCGCTAGTTGGCGCTGGTCAGCGCAACGCTTCTGCCAAATTTCAAAGTCCTCTCGAGATCCGGCGCTAGTTGGCGCCACTAGGCGCCATGCCACTGCCTCAAACTATTTTCCAAGAGATCCGGCGCCACTATGGCGCTAGTAGGCGCCGCCTATATATCACCGCTTCAAGTTCGAAAACTGGCGCCAGTGAGCGCCGTTGTGGCGCTACTAGGCGCCGCTTCACTGTGTCAATTTCTTCAAGTATCCGGTGTGCAATTCGTAAATTGGCCCGGTCTGCGCTGTGTTGCTGGAACTTGTAGTTTGCTACACCCGTGTGGAGTTGCGTTAACAGGCCTTTTATAATTTTCATTCTTTTTCCTGTAAAAATACAACCAATAGGTGAGAAATATCATTAACATAGAAGAATCAATATAATAAGCAAATATGTATTTAAATTGCTCTTTTATTATTTAATTCTTATAATTTCCAGCTTATAAAGCCATACTTGCCAGAGGCACATCAAACCATTCCCAGATTTAAAGAATTGTTGTCCCCAGCAATGTACAAGACTCAATCCAGGAAATATTCAGTTAATCCAACATAACAATCCATAGACACTCTCAGACACACTATGTCATGCATGACTGACCCAATATCATAAGCTTCTAACAATGTCATCAGACTCTTAGAGCTACAAGTCTACATTGATTACTCCTCACACAGATACATAATGTTCACTCAACACTCAGTGTTTAAGGGTATTATGAGCACTCAAATACTCAAAGCTATAACACTACCATATGCTTGATCATATTCTAAAAAGAATTCTTAAAAATGAAGAATTGAACACATACACCAGTTGATCAAAAGGACTTCACAAGTTGTAACTTGGCCAGGGAAACGGGTAGGAATATCTGGATAGTAGCTCAAATAACAATGAGATTGAAACACTAGATTTATTTCACTATAACACATTCAACTCAATGGTTTTTGCTCCACTACATTCCCACAGAATTTCGGGAATTAATTCCTTTCGGCCACCTTTTATTCTCATTTATTCTTTTCTTTTCGATGAGATTTACATCCCTCAATTATTTTGACCTTTGTGGAGCTTACCTTAACTTCTTTATTTTATTTCCAACACATCTGTACTTCAATCTCAATCAAGGTAAGTCACATGGATATAGGCTAAGCCATCGATTAGGCCACAGGTCATTTATCAAAAAAAAAAAGTTCAGGCTCAAGAGGCTAGCAATGGAAAAATCATCACATTTAATTAGGGTCAATTACGAAATTATTTCCTAATTATCACATTTAATTAATTAATCTCCTTAATTAGCGGTGCAGGTTCTTACATTCACCCTACCTTTTTAAGGATTTTGTCCTCAAAATCAGAAACATACTTGCTTCGAAGCGTGAAGTACTGACGGAGAAACTCATCCTCTCGCTCCCAGAATTTCCCTTTATGAATTCTGCCCGTTCATCGTATTTTGACCATCGAAATGGTCTTGCTCCTCAGCTGTTTCTCGCCACGATCGAGAAAAATGAGTGGTTCGACGGGAGTTTTCAGGCTCTCCCGAACCTCCACAACATCTGACTGAAACCACGTGCGAAGGATCCACTATAAACTTGCGAAGTTGAGACACGTAAAACACGTCGGGGGTGTTGGCCAATGAATTTCAGTATGGCCTGATGAATTGCGGCTCATCTTACTTACTCCGGGTGCCCGAACCACACCGGTGACAGTGAAAGTTTCATAAACACATGCTCACCCTTACAGAACTCCAGTGGACGATGTTTAACATCAATGTAGTCCTCTTGACGACTCTGCGCCTGTTTCAGCTTTCCACTGATCATCTGACTCAGCAGGTGGTAAGTTGGACAAGGTCCGATCCAAAAAATTCTTTCTCTCCAACCTCAGACCAACAGGTAAGAGTTCTACAACTCATACCAAACAACACCTGGAAGGGTTCCATGCCCAGGCTAGCAAGGAAACACACAATTGCACACAAACTTAACCGATGCCAGGTTCCTATCCCATGCTGGGCCCTGCACCGAGATGCAAGCCCTCGACATGTCCTCCAAGATCTGGATGGTCCGCTCAGTCTGTCCAGCAGTCTGAGGATGATAGGCTGTACTCAGTAGCAACTGAATCTCAAAAGCTCTCTGCAGTGCCTCCCTGAATTGAGATGTGAACTTCAGTCCCTATCACTGATGATACTCTTGTTGGACAAGTGGCTTCAATACTCAAGAGGGGGGTGAATTGAGTTTTACAAAATCTTTTCGCAAAGTGCCTCCTTTGGTATTTTAAAGGCTACTTCTTCAATAAAGTGATTTAATAAGGAAAAATATAAGTGTGAGAACAAATGTAGAGATTAATCAAGTAAGCAAGAAAGCAAGTGGATAAAGATAATCTAAATATGCAATTTCAATAATAAAGTAAAGAGATAAAGGTTAGAGAAATTGCAAACTAGATGTATCCTGGTTCGGTCACCACCACTGTGACCTACGTCCAGACTGAAGCCACTCGATCAATTCTTTTCACTAACTATCAAGCTTGAGGGTGCTTGACAAACCTCTACAACCTTTCAAGACTTCGGGCTCTTGATGCCTTACAATTTTTCACTCCAAATTTACTTAAGAATTTGGTGACCTATCAAGTATAGGGTTCACTCCCCTCTCAAGTCAAGAAGTAAGATTGAGGTGATTAAAAGTGGCTAAGTACTCTCAAAGTACAGATTGAACAAATTGAAGAACTAAGAGATGTATAACTTTAAAGGAAGGATGAGCTCAAGTGTATGCAATGATCAAAGTAAGTAGTTAATGAGCAAAAAAAATGCTAGCAAATGTAATAAAGCCAATAAATACTCTAGGGTCGTGCACCGTTCATCATGACTGATGTGGGTATTTATATTGACATCTCAAGCCAAAACTAGCTGTTGTAATCCGTACATATCCGGATAGTCATCGGGCTCATATCCGGATATTGGATATCCGGATATGGTATCCGGATATGGATATCCGGATATAGTATCCTGATATAGATATCCGGATATTCTAAGTGCAATATCCGGATATTCCATGGCAGCACCCTTTTGTCCGAATTCTGAGTTCCTTCTCATTTTAAATGGTTTCTATGACTTGTAATTCATGAAGTTGATTATGGAAAATG
Source organism: Gastrolobium villosum (assembly GCA_032173675.1). Taxonomy (NCBI): domain Eukaryota; kingdom Viridiplantae; phylum Streptophyta; class Magnoliopsida; order Fabales; family Fabaceae; genus Gastrolobium; species Gastrolobium villosum. Next base: position 23,792 of record JAVKPL010009995.1, read on the forward strand.
TCTTGAAGCATTTAAATCATGTAGGTACCTTTTTCAACTCGATTTTGGACAAATCAAATCTTTTGTTTTGACACTTCTTTAAGGATGCATGCTATTGAAATATATGAGTGATAAATGACCTTGAGCTCATGCAATGCTTAGTATCTATAAATCTTTACACATTTTTCCTAAGTCCTAAATAGATATACCATTTGAGATTTTTGACATGGATTGATGCTTGAGACTTGGTGCTTGCATTGCTTTCACATTTGCTTGAGTTTCTTTTTGGATTTTGATTCGTTCTTGATCATTTCTCTGTGTTATCATCAAAACTATGTTGACGTGGAATCATCCAGTGTACGTTGTATCCACCACTCATGGGCATCGCCCTCCAGCAAATAGGTAGCGAACAACAGCTTCTACAGATCAGTACACTGCATGACCCGGAATATCTTGTCCAGCGCCTGAAGCCATCGCGCCTTAGCAATAGGATGATAAGATCCATCAAAGGCAGGTGGCTTATGCTTACGGAAAGCATTCAGCCGGCGATCGATCTCATCTCGATCCTCAACAAGCATAGGGACGGTCTGCATGGCCCCCGTAAAGGACTGCCATCACCAAACTGACTCTGACTGTCATCCTGCAGACTGGGTGGAGGTGGACGCGGTGGTGGCGGAGGAAACTGACCAACAGCAGAACCAGCCTTCATCTCCTCCAACATGACCCTCATCAAGGTCATGTTCGCCAACCTGTTCGCCTCGAGGACATACGAAAAGTATTCGAATACTTCTTCATCAGAATGCAGAAACACGAACTGCCTTCTGCATAAACCCATTTTTGAGGTCCCAAAAGCGATTGGGAGTCCAATGACTCCCTAAATAGAAGTTCAACAACATACTAAGACCCCAGAAACACATTCTTTTTATCAAATGGTTCAAGTTATGATTTTTAACCGATTTAAACAAGCTTAAAACCTCAAAATGAACAAAGGTTGATCATAGTATACCTCAAGTGATCAAAACTCCGAAAATGAGACACACTCAGGGTCCTCTACACAGCACCAAGGTTCTGACTTTGCCAAACCACGAAAATACAATACAAGCTTAGACCTTTCCAACAAAGATGGCTCCAAGAAGCCTCCAATAGCATGAACAAAGGCTCACACCAACTCAGCCCACTAAACTGACTTCAAACAACCACCTAAACTCAGAAACAAGACACCCTCACCTCCGCACCAAGTACCGCTAAGTGTTTACAAAATTAAGTGTGAAGGAATCTAAGGAAAATGTGAGTTCATGGGCATCACCCTCCAGCAAATAGGTAGCGAACAACAGCTTCTGCAGATCAGTACACTGCATGACCCGGAATATCTTGTCTTGAAGCCATCGCGCCTCAGCAATAGGATCATAAGATCCATCAAAGGCAGGTGGCTTATGCTTACGAAAAGCATTCAGCCGGCGATCGATCTCATCTCGATCCTCAACAAGCACAGGGACGGTTTGCATGGCCCCCGTAAAGTGACTGCCATCACCAAACTGACTCTGACTGTCATCCTGCAGACTGGGTGGAGGTGGATGCGGTGGTGGCGGTAGAGGTGGTGGCGGAGGGAACTGACCAATAGCAGAACCAACCCTCATCTCCTCCAACATGACCCTCATCAAGGTCATGTTCGCCAACCTGTTCGCCTCGAGGACATCCTCAATGTTCCTCCGGTTTGTCTCACGAACATCTTTCACAGCTTTCCGGTTCGCCTCGCGAATAGCATCCATCATTGCCAGGTTAGCCAATCTGCTGGCCTCCTGATCAGCTAATATAGCTGCCTGCATCTCAGCCAATGCAGCCAGGATAGGATCGGGTTGATCCTTAGCAGTCTCACGAGTTCTCCTGGATCCTACCATGATTCTGCACAATTTACACAAATTATGAGTTGATTAGGCCCACACAATGTGATAACATATGCATCATCCTAATAAAAACCCAACGGAGCAAACACACAAGACAGACACACTACATAACATCCTAAGTTATTGCAATATATTCAAGTTTTTCCCTTGAACCGTTGCTCCGATACCATAAAATGTAACACCCCGTATATATCCGGTTTGTTAACATGTCATCGTATTAAGCTACGCTTAATTAAAATGTGGAATATCTTTTTCTTTAATTCAATTATGACGTCATTATACTTAGCCAAGTTGATAACTTATTCATTTTCATAAAAACATCGCCTGTATGTATTTGCAAAAGAAACTAACAGAAATACTTCATAATATAAATGATAGTGAGTATCTAAAGTCATGGATCTACAACACGTAGTCCGGACAATATCCTGATACATTATACAACTAACGTTTGAAAACATAAAGACAAGTCAATATGGCATGGACAATCCCCATGTTCACCAAATAAGGCAACAAAGCCCAACAACATTCTCAACAGCAACAATGTAATCATAAATGAAGCTAAACATAAACGCAACAGGCATATCCAACATGTTAGCATAAGCATGCAAAATCAACTAAACTCCGGTCTCCTGCCGCTAGAGGCATCTGCCCCCAAGTTACCTGAACCTAAAATAAGCTTCCCCAAACGTGGGGTGAGATCTCTAAATAAGAAATCTCAGTAAGACAAGGGGTCCTCAAGGATCTTCCACCCCAAGCTCACTTACATGTGCAATATAAGTTCCAAAAATAGTAATTTCAATATAAGTTCCAAAACTATGCAGTGCAACAGATATTCATGCCATGTGTGTTATCACTATTCTACTAGCCAGAGAAATGCAGGAATACATCTATTACCTACAGTAGTACAAGGAACATCGCTTGCACCTCACCCACAGCCTCACCATGTTTTATGCGTCACATACTCAGGCTTACCGTATAGGTGGAACACCACAGGCATATCAAAAAGGCATATTGCATATAATAGCTCAACAACATTTCCAAATATAAAAGCATGTAAACACAACATGCATATAAACCATTCCCCCATATGGTATGGTAGAACCAAACAATGGCTAAACCGAGGACACGAAAGCTTACCTCGCAAGCTAACTATCCAATGCCAAGAGTCCACACAAGCTCAAAGTCCACAAACAGCTTAATCACAATATGTTTATACAGTAATTTATCATTAATAACCATTACACAAGGTTACACTAAGTGATTAAGACTTCCCATCTCATTTTAACTCAATTAAGGCATTTTCTGCAGGAGGTACTCGAATACTCCCCGATGAGTATTCAAATACTCCAGCTCTCTAGAAAGTATCTAAATACTTTCACTCAAGTATTCGAATACCATAAGGTATTCGAATACTTTTCCACCAGTATCCGAATACCACCAAGTATCCGAATACCAAACCCCAAGTATTCGAATACTATTTAGTATTTGACTACTTCTTCAAGGGTAATCGAATACTTTCTTCCCAGAAAGTATCCCAATACTCCAGCAATGAGTATTCGACTACCTGATGAACAAATATTCGAATACCATACAAAAAGTATTCGAATACTTCTTCATCAGAATGCAGAAACATGAATTGTCTTCTGCATAAACCCATTTTTGAGGTCCCAAAAGCGATTGGGAGTCCAATGACTCCCTAAACAGAAGTTCAACAACATAATAAGATACCAAAAACACATTCTTTTTATCAAATGGTTCAAGTTATGATTTTTAACCAATTTAAACAAGCTTAAAACCTCAAAATGAACAAAGGTTGATCATGGTATACCTTAAGTGATCAAAACTCCGAAAATGAGACACACTCATGGTCCTCTACACAGCACCAAGGTTATGACTTTGCCAAACAACGAAAATAAAATACAAGCTTAGACCTTTCCACACAAAGATGGCTCCAAGAAGCCTCCAATAGCATGAACAAAGGCTCACACCAAGGAGAACACCAACTCAGCCCACTAAACTGACTTTAAATAGCCACTTAAACTCAGAAGCAAGACACCCTCACCTCCGCACCAAGTACCGCTAAGTGTTTACAAAATTAAGTGTGAAGGAATCTAAGGAAAAGGTGAGTTCTTGGCCCTCAAACAAGCACAAGGGTCCAAGCTTCAAGGGAAGGGACAATGGCTAAAGAGAATCAGCCTCAAGACACTCACGTAGCAGCCAAATTATGGCCTAGGGTTTTGTGCCTTTTAGCTTAAATAGGTCCACTTAAAATAACACATAGTATTAACACTTATTATAATTTTCCGGGATACTTCACCTGTATGCATTTATACCGGGTAGCAGAGCCGGTATCTTCACTTTTCATCCGAAAAGCGACTTTCAGCATTATTACTCACTTACTATAATTATCAAAGCCTCATAATAATTATTAGGGTCAATTATGGAATTACTTCCTAATTATCACATTTAATTAATTAATCTCCTTAATTAGCGGTGCAGGTTCTTACACATATCTAGATCGGAAAGCCATATTCAGAATATCTTCTTTTACCCGGATCTGATGATATCCGGAATGGAGATCAATCTTCCAAAGTACCGACAAATCATCAATGCGAGGTAGAGGGTACTTGTTTTTCACAGTCATCTTGTTCAATTGTCGGTAATCCGTGCATAATCTCATAGTTCCAACCTTCTTCTTCACGAAGACAATTGGTGCTCTCCACTCGGTCTAATGCAATTTTTGTTGGACAATTCTTCAATTTGCTTCTTCAATTCCACAAGTTCCACTAGTGACATTTGGTATGGAGCCAAATAGATAGGCCCCACACCAGACAATAGATCAATGGAGAATTCAATCTCCCTTTCTGGTGGAAAATGTGGGATCTCTTGTGGAAATACATTCTCAAAGTCACATACTATCGGGATACTAGAGGTTAGCTACTTAGAGACACCAACCAATTCTCCTAACATGATATATCACGCATCTCCCTCATTTTGAGCCTTTATCATTTGCAAAACTGATAAATTCAAAGAGTTTTTCTTCTCATTCTTAGCAGAGAAATAAATCTTCCTACTACAACAATCAATCATAACTCCATGTCTGACTAGCCAATCCATGCCCATAATGATGTGCAAATTCATACCCTCAAGCACAATCTGATCAACCACATACTCTTTCTCTTCATAACTAAACTTGACTTCTTTACATATCAAAGAAGTAGAAACCAAGTCTTCGATGGCAGTCTTCATTGTTAGGAATGTGGCTTCCATACTCAAGAGGGGGGGTGAATTGAGTATTACAAAATTTTCGCAAAAGCCCCCTTCTAGTTTCTAAATAATCATTTCAAGTAAACTTTGATATGTAGAAAGCTAATCAATATATTCAGACAATTCATAATATATAATATATCACAATTATAGAACTTATATTAGCACATACAAGATATCAGAGAAGAAACTAAAGTGCTAAAAATAAAGAGTTTAGAGTTTAGAGAATTGCAAACACAATATATCATGGTTCGGTCACCACAACTTGTGACCTACGTTCAGACTGAAGCTGCTCGATGAACTCTTGCACTAATGGTCAAGCTTCACGGGTGCTTGAAACACCTTTACAATCTTTCAAGACTTTGGGTTCTTGGATACCTTACAGTCTCCAAGTTTAAGGGTACTTGGTAACCTTACAATTCACTCCAAATTTACTTAGGTATTTGGCCACCTCTCAAGTAATGGGTCTCACAACCCTTTCAACTCAAGAACTCAAGGAGGGAAATAATTAGAAATGAATATACACTCTCAAAGTGTGGATATACAACTTGAAGCACTATGGGTATATGAATTTTCAAGATATGAGCTCAAATATGTTTGATCTTCCTCATATAACTATCACTTTTTCACTTGTTTTCTCTCTTATTTCTTGGAGCTTTTTCTTAGAGCTTTTCTCTATATGATCTCTTGAATGCTTCTCCTAAATTCTTAAATGTGTCGTGTTATATGAGGCTCCCACGAAAATCCTCCTTATAAAGCCAACAAATCTTGGTTATAGAGTAACTAATTTATGAGCCCACCTTACTTGATTATTTCTTCAGCTTACTTTTCAACCTTTGCATTAATCTAATGGTCAAGATGAATTAGAAAGTTAGTAAGGTGGTTAGAGGTTGTTAGGCCGTGTATGTCAAGAGGGGAACAAGTTCACATGAAGCTATGTGAAGAAGTTAGGGTAGTTGAAGTTGGTTAAGACTAAGGTGACATGGAAAACAAGATATGTTCAAAGGTAAAATCCTAGGTTTTGAAAACTTAAATATTATTAGTCTTTTTAGGGTTTTCCAAATGTTATATAACCTATATCATTCAACTCCTCTAAGCTTAGACAATATTTGATTTGTGCATACATCCTAGGGTAATGTTTTGTTTTGTATTAGGTTGTTATCTAATGATATCTTTCTTCACAAAACTAGGGTTTTTCTTTAGAAAATATTTATGCGAGTGTGTGATATGCTTTAAGATATCAAAGTTCAATCGCACAAGAATTGTAAACACGATTCTAAAAGAAAATTCAAGCAAACTCTATGTCTCCTCTTGATGGCCGAATGTAGACATGTACTATGGTTATGTTCTTGGCCGAATTCCTTCATTCCCTTGGCTTGGATGTTTTGGTGTATGTAAATTCCTTTTGTAGTCCATTTGCCTCTTCAATTGCATGACATTTGCATCATCGAAACTTGTATAAGATTCATCAGTTATAGTCCACAAGGTAGGGTTCATCATCTCTCTCTTAAGATTTTCAGAAATCAAAATCCTTTAAGAACCATCTTCATCCTTCAAACTGAATCATCTAAGCTCCATGTGTGTAAGATTCAAGAATATATGAGAGTGATTCCCATTGTTCTCTTCATCTTCCTCCCAAGAAAATTCCAAACCCTTGAAATTTTTAGATTGAACCCTAAACACATTGTTCTATCTTTGTTGAATCTTCTGTTCAATCTTAGCATTGTTTGTGGGAATTGAAACATTATTCATCATTCTTCAAGCTTGGGTATTGGAAGTAATTTTTTTTTTAGAAGTTCAAGAACCTACCACCACCTATATGTTTTATGTGCTGAAAAATTAAGGTCTCTTATGGTAACATCTTTAATTTGATTTTGGAGGCTTCTCTTGGTATATTCTTGAAACTTGAATCTTTAGCACCGACTTTTTGTTTTGAAACTTTATTTTGAGATATTCAAGTTCTTTGATACAATAATTTTACGGTTTCATTGTGGTATATTATGATTAATTCAAATGCTCTCGTTGTTCTTTGATTAGAAGCTTAATCTTGAAATATCCAAGTTCCTTGATGCTTTAATTTTAGGAATTTTGATATATATTGTGTTATCTTGAATCGTTGCATATGTCATAAATTCTTGGAGCTTGATCTCTGCTTAATTATGATATATCTAGTGTGATAGGACACTATAATCTTTAAATATTTCTTTTGTGATAAATATGAAATTATGTATTGATTGTTAAAGTGAAGTGCTTGTGTGCGTGATAAATCTATCCTAGGTGTGTTGGGTGCAACCAAGAGGGTTGGCGACCTTTTGTTTAGCTTGAGATTGTTTCTCAAGACTTGAAGCCTCTATAATCCACTAGGGAGTGTGGAGTTCTTATGTGAGAAGAGTTGGTGAACTCCCAAGTCCGGATTGAGAGAATTCTTGGAGCTTGGAGTAGTGTAGGATCTAGGATAGCTTTTGGTATTTTGATTGATTGCGTGTGTGACGCGTGTTTGTAGAACATTGTTTTGTGATCATTAAAATATTCGCAAGTGCTTGAATCTAGATGTAGCATCCGTTGCACTAAGGGGTGTGAACCAGGATATATTGTATCTCAGTTGTCTCTGATTTAAATTCTGAATTTTCTATAGAGAGATTGAAAGTAACATTGTTTCTGGTTTGTAATTGGTATAACAGTTTTTTGATAATAACATTGTGTAGTAACATATTTATAAAGGGATAGGATATTGTGACACCCAAGTTATGTTACACCCATGTGACACCCAGTCAATCTTACCGTTAGATCACTTATGTGAACCAACGGTTATATCCATTTTCATCTTTGTATGGTCATGAATTCTCAAATTTAATATTTTATATTTATTTCTACCTTTGTATGGTTATGATTTCCCATATTTAATGCTTTCACTTTAAATTTGGGAAATCATGATCATACAAAGGTAGAAATAAATATAACCATTGGATCAACATAAGCGATCTAACGGTGAGATTGACTGGGTGTCACATGGCACTACGCCAAATTTAGGATTTGACGTCGGTATGATGATGGCGGTTTACAATAATTACTACTAAATCGTTTGTAAGAAGTTATCTAGGTTGGGTTTTGACAATGAATATTAAATTTGCTGAGACGAGGCTCATTCTTTCTTCTTAAACCTATTTTCATCAAAAAGAAATTCCCTGCAACACACAACTATCAAAATACTTTTTCATTTTGAAATAGAAAAAAAATCAAATCAAAGTCTCGTGCAACAAGCAGAACACTAAACCCTTATTGCATTCTTCTTGCTCCCCACATCTAATCTCATCATCAACGGCTTCAGCTTGCAGTAAAATCGCTCAATGGACAACGATTTTGTCCATAAAATCTGATGTCAAACCCAATTTCTGCAATTCTTCCTTCTTCCAAACAGCCACCTCTTCTGCTCCTGTTCATTGATCCTTCTTAATGAGGTTTCCCTTCATCATGTTACGTTCATTTCTGTTATTCTCCTTTGTTTTGTTTTTTTTTTTGTAGAATTGCGCTGGAACTGGATAAGCGCATTTGCTTATTGGGATTTTGTAACCCTGAGTATTGTGAGGCATCTTCAAAAATGTAATGTTAATTTAGCAATTTTCTTTTGCGCGATTCATTTCTGTTCTAGAGTAATGATTATATGGTGAGGCAAATTGAGATGCATGCGGCTGTTTTTATTGTTTTGCTTGAGATTGGGTCGAATATTAATTTGATTTTTTGTTCATGAATTTAATTAAACTTGATTTTGTTTTCTGGAGGAAACTGAACTCATTTGATTTTGTTTTTGGTAGTTTTTGCTTATAAAATTAGTTGAGTTAATTGTTAAGTTTTAAAAAATTAAGCCGTATCACAATCGTTATGCTATGTCTAATGAATTTCGTTTTAATGCATGGTTCTGTTTTATTGACCCCTTAACACGGGCTGCATATTTGTTGCAGAGTCTTATTTGGAATACTTTATAAACTACATTAAAGTAATCCAAATGCTTATAGAAGCTATTGGTAAGTTTCTCTAAAGTTAAGCGGCTTTTTGACCACTGTAGCCCTTTATTAGTAATTATTTACCGAATTGCCCTCGCTTGTAGACTATTACAAAAATTTAACCCTCCAGAAAAACATAACACCAATCTACCCCTGTTTGACCGTTGACCAATCAATGTACCCGGGTACCCCCCTTCGTACCCGGGTATTTTTTAAAAAAACGCAATCTACCCGGGTACCCCCTTCGTACCCGGGTATTGTTCTTCGTTCTGCAGATTTCTTGAATTATTTACCCGGGTAGGCAAGGGGGTACCCGGGTAGATTGCGGCCAGAAACCCCAATATCCAGGGTTTCGGCCATTTTTTGTGAGTTTTATCTTTTTTTTCCCCAAATCTCTCTCCCTCTCTCACTTTCTCCCTTCACATCACACATATATTTCAGATCATCATCTCTAATAGCTTAGTCTTGGTAGGACATTGGCATTACACCTCCACATTCCCATTTTGTGTTAAAAAATCCAAACCAATATCAAAACCCAAATCCTAGACACAAATTTTTTTGTGAAAGATGAGTTCAAGTCCTAACATGGTTCCTATAGTTATTTACTACAATGGGAGGCATTTTGAAGGGCCGTACGGAGTCCAATTTGAAGGAAAAACAAAAACGATGAAAATCAAAGTGGGCACTACATGCAATGAATTGAAGGAGAGAATTCTCCAAAAAATGGGGTCAGAAGGCATCAATTCCATCCACCGCATGATAGCCAGGTTAGAGACCGTAGTGGATAAGGACACAATATATTACATTGGTAATGATATCAATGATGATGAAGATGTGGAGTTCATCACAGATGCGTATGTTGGGTGGAAAGTATTAAAAATGATTAAGATATATGTGGAAGTTGATGCTGGTCAGTCTTTACCGGTGCATACAACTACTGTGCACTGTGTTGGTGAAGAAGATACAATTGTACGATCTTCTGCACCTGCTCAGGTATTGGATGAGGATGAAGAGGATGAAGATGAGGATTATGTGGAAAGCGAAGATGAGGGAGAATCTGAAAGTGCTATTCCACAAGGTGATTCGTCAGACACTGACATGGACGAAAATTTTGACGCTGACACAAGCGCTGTAAGGCTGGGTACCCCAGCCATGTCACCACTTCATGTTGACCCTGTCAGTTCATCACTTCATGTTGACCCTGTCAGTTCATCACTTCATGTTGACCCTGTCAGTAGTTCACTTCATGTTGACCCTGTCAGTAGTGGTACGTTATTAATTTAGTCATTTTCTTTAAAAAATGAAACATTTTCGGTGCTATTGATTCAGACAGTAATGATGAAACTTTAGATGCAGGGACTGCGGTAGAGCCATTTTGGAATGAAAGCCAACATTATTCATTCATTAATTGGGCGCATCCAAATGACGAGTTGGAGATCCTGTATGGGGATGATGACTTGCAAGGAGGTTGGAAGTTAGGCGATCCGTTATTTGTGCATCAAGAGTTTGGCTCCAAACCTGAAATGCAACATGCTGTGAAGATACATTGTATGAAGGGGCGCAGGACAGCCATAGTTGAAAAAAGTGACGAGTCAAGATTTGTTATGAAATGTAGAAACCATGTTGACGGTTGTCCGTGGTATATGAGGGCAATCAAGCCCAAGAAGGGAGCTAATTGGGTGGTCCGTAAATGGGGTCAAGATCACACATGTTTGAATCAGGGCCTATCACAGGATCATAGACAGTTGGACTCAGATGTTATTTGTGCGGCAATTATGAGTACGTATTTATTCTACCGTGTACTTAACGAAGCGTCTTATTGAGTATATGGTAAAGTTTTGTTTTTTTTTATATGCAGATATGTTAAAGGAAGATCCAGCTACAAAACCAGTTCTGATACAAGAGAGGATACAAGGAATATATGGCTACAACATAACGTACAGGAAGGCTTGGAAGGCAAAAATGAAGGCCATTGTTAAGTTGTTTGGTGACTGGGAGAAATCTTATGGATTCTTGCCCAATTGGCTGACGTATATGATGCAGGTCAATGTAGGTTCTGTGTTCAAGCTTGACACAAATCCTTGTTTTGACGAACGTCGGGTTTATACAGACAGGGCTATATTTTATAGGGTTTTTTGGACATTTCACCAATGCATTGAAGCATTCAAATACTGCAAGCCTATAATTCAAATTGATGGCACTCATCTATATGGGAAGTACAGAGGAACACTCTTGATTGCAACATCACAGGATGGAGATGGACATCTGCTCCCTATTGCTTTTGCTGTTGTTCCTCCAGGTGAGAAGTTGGAAGATTGGTCTTGGTTTCTGAGCCTTTTACGTTTTCATGTCACAAATAGGAATGGTATTTGTCTAATATCCGATCGTCATCGAAGCATCATAAGGGCGGTCAAAGATCACGCTGGTTGGCAGCCTCCACATGCTTATCATGTTTTTTGTCTACGTCACATTGGAAGCAACTTCAATACCAGGTTTAGGAATGTGGAATTGAAGAAAACGTTGATGAAATTAGGTACTGTATCCTATAACTCAACTTATGTTTACTTTGTCATCGTAACTCACTAATTGTATATGTGATTAATGATTTTGCAGGATACACATGTTCAAAGATTAATTTTGATCTCAGATATAAGGAATTCATCGACAACAATCCAGACGTTGCGCCATGGTTGGATGCGATACCAAAAGAGCAATGGTGCAGGTCCTATGATGAGGCAGGACGTAGGTTTGGTCATATGACAACCAACCTATCTGAGTGTGTGAATAAGGTGCTTCGTGGAGCACGTAATCTGCCGATAACTGCATTGGTCAAGATGACATTCAGTAGACTCGTTGAGTATTTCGTCAAGAGACGTGAAGCGATTGAAAAAGATATCTCACAAGGTTGGATAATTTCAAAGAAGGTTGAGGCAGCTTTGCAAAAAAATGATGAATTGGCCGGCACTTATCGTGTGAGGATATATGATAGTGAGCTGTTACTGTTTGAGGTTGAGGATGCATACAATCAATCTACACACGAGGTAGGTGACACCATGAGAGTGGACTTAATCAATCGTAAATGTCAGTGTGGTAGGTTTACAGCACGGAGGTATCCCTGCAGCCATGTATTAGCGGTTTGCAAAGCAGCTCGGTTGAATCATTATGATTATGTGGATCCTGTTTTCAAAATTCCAACCATTGCTAAAGTATATGCTGCACACTGGTATCCTATTGGCAATGAACTGTTGATTCCATCCGTTGTTGGGCCTACCGTGATTCCGGATGCAAGGTTTATACGCGCAAAGGGAAGACCAAAGTCTTCAAGGATTCAGAATGAGATGGATTGGGTTGAGTCTCAACCTTCGGGCAGTCAGAGCCGATGTAAGCATTGCAAGCAAGTTGGACATAACATTCGTACATGTCCATCGAGGCTAAGACAAGCATGATGACACGTTTTGTAATGACTATGCATTTATGTTGTGTTATGTTGAGGATTTCGTAAACCTTGTTGTGTAATTTATCTTTTTTGTTGCATTTGTGTACGTTTGACACTATTATGTGTGCCATTTGGTTATTGTATTAAACGATGTTACGAACGTTCACCGTATGTCATTACCCCCAGGTTGAGTCATGTGAGGTTATGGTAGTACACATGGACCTCCAAATCTATCAAAAAAAGGGTGAAAAAGCTGCTGAGGTTGCAAAAGCAACTGATCTACCCGGGTAACTCGTACTGGTTTACCCGGGTACAACCTACCCGGGTAAACCAGTACGAGTTACCCGGGTAGATCAGTTGCTTTTGCAACCTCAGCAGCTTTTCCACCCTTTTTTTGATAGATTTGGAGGTTTATATGTAACAATATGATACAATATGACTTGTTCATAACAGAATTGGACACATAATGTAAGCGGATAGGTAGATGTGCGCGGTTACAAATAGACATATAATTGACTTCAAATTTCATTAAAAACTTGGTACACATAACACCAAAATTCAAGTCACATAACATTAAAATTCATAACAATATTACAAACATTAAAATTCAAGTCAAAAGATTACATCATAAACCCATGTCACCTAAACCCTACAACCTAATCTGATTGCGTATCCTGCTCGTCCTGCTCATCCTCATGATCGTCATCCTCACCAGCACCATCATCCTCATCACCAGTATGTTGACCCCATGCTGATCCACCCTCCAAACGTGTGACCCTGTTTTCCCATGTTGTTCGCCACTTGCTTGTGCTCTGTCTGTAGCCCCTAAACTCACTGGTCAATGAGTCCTGACCACATGTCAGGCGATACATGGAGGACATCACATGATCAAGTGTCCATCCACCCTCAGGAACTGTCCATCCACCCTCAAGTGGTGGTGGAGCTGGTGGTCGCCGGGTGCGGCTGCGACGTGCAGGAGTGGGATCAACTGCAGGAGCTACATCATCTGAGTCCTCATCATCAAGTCCTGCATCAACATGCAAAAAAAACAAACATTAACAAACATTAACATTAACATTAACCCTACTGCTATCAAAATACATTTACCTGCATCCTCCATCTGAGCGTCGTACTGAAAGGGGACCTCTGGTGGTTCGGGTGCCTTCCTCCAATACCAGACACCTGCTGGGCTCTGCATAATCCCGCATTGCTTCAAGAGGCGCTCCCCAAAGATGGCATTCCAGCCTCTGGCTGTCTTCATGGTCTCGGTTTCCATAGGAACACCAAATCTGTGCAAAATCTTCTGCACCAAGAATGCAAAAGGCAACTCAGCCTTCTTTGACTTCGCCGCCTTCCACATCAAAATGCATATGTAGTGCCTCCAGTTGACTTCAATCTGGTGAAGAAGGGCCCACAAGATCACAAAGTCACCTTCCAGTACCTTCGAGTGATTGTGAGGGCGCTGAAAAATAATGTGTGTGACCACATAATGAAGTATGCGGGCAGACACGGATAAATTGCTCACAGGATAATGAGCAAATTGCCCTGCCTCTGCATCTGCTCTCCTGGTCTCAGCCACAACAGCCTCCCGATTATAACCACTAAATATATGATGGCTGTCTCCATCATATAGTGCTGACCCCGTCACACTATCGACGTCAAACCCTAGCAACTCTGTCCAGATAGGTGCTGTAACGATTATATCAATCCCGCAGACACGGGAAGTCAACTCACCCTGCACATACCCCAGGTTCTGGTAGAATGCTCTAACCATGACCTCCGAGTACTCACACCTCATCTCCGCAAGAACCAGCAAATGTGCTTGCTGCAGAAGTGGGACTATGTCGAACCCCTCCAAATTAAAGAACGCCGAATCCAATGATTTCGGCTCACAAATTTTGCGGCTCATGAAAAACTTGACAAACCTCTGGTGTGCAGCGGGGTCATCCTCAAATAAATATCCGAAAGGAAGGTCCGGAGTCTGATGGACAGCAGCCTGAGGGTGAGAGGAGGAAGATCCATCATGTCGGCGCTTGCTCCTCCCTTCGGTATCCACCGCTCTCTTCTTCGCGTGGCGTCTCTCCTCCATGCAGTCACACTGCAAAACAAAATCAATATCCAGAGTTAGGGTTAGGGTTAGGGTTAGGGTTAGGGTTAGGGTTAGGGTCAGGGTTAGGTCAGGGTTAGGGTTACGGTCAGGTCAGGGTCAGGTCAGGGTCAGGGTCAGGGTCATGATCAGGGTCAGGGTTAGGGTTAGGGTTACGGTTAGGGTTAGGGTTAGGGTTAGGGTTTTTTATTGGCAACAAAAAAATGCTATTTAAAAACGAAAATTCTCAATGCACAATACGAAAATTCACAATGCTATTTCATATCCAATACATCATACTCAGAATATTATTGAAAAAAAAAACATGCTCACAGATTCAACACAAATTCAAACGAAAAAAAAAATTATTGAAAAACAATCGGTACAAAGAACCCTTACCACGCACCAAGGAAGATGATAAAGTCTTGAGATGATCGATCAAACGTGCTCCCAAGATCTCCAAAAACGCACTCCAGCAGCTCTCTACCCGGGTACCCCTTGTGGGTTTCTCAAATGAGGGCTGCTGGCCTTTTAAAAACCCTATTCGCGAAATCTACCCGGGTACCCCCTTGCCTACCCGGGTAAATAATTCAAGAAATCTGCAGAACGAAGAACAATACCCGGGTACGAAGGGGGGTACCCGGGTAGATTGCATTTTTTTAAAAAATACCCGGGTACGAAGGGGGGTACCCGGGTACATTGATTGGTCAACGGTCAAACAGGGGTAGATTGGTGTTATGTTTTTCTGGAGGGTTAAATTTTTGTAATAGTCTACAAGCGAGGGCAATTCGGTAAATAATTACTAATAAAGGGCTACAGTGGTCAAAAAGCCAAAGTTAAGCTCCTATAAGTTTGTGCAGTTGGCTTCTTCTTATCCTATATCTTAACTATATAGCATATTATTCTTCATTTAATCATTGACCTTAGTGATAAATAACATTAGTCTTTGTCATCATTGAAATTAAATTGGTAGAATTCTATAAAAGGGCATTTTGGCATAATGTTAGATAAGGCCTTAGGCACATTTTATAACAGAATATGACTAATCTTTTGGAACCGAATGACCATATTTTACAATTAAAGAACCAAAATATTTTATAATATTGACCAAATGTTCTTGTTACAGGTACTAAAAGCTCCTCATTCATGTAAGGAAATGGCTAAGGTATTAATGTTTATATTGCACTGTTGTCTCTGTTTGTGTAAGTTATGGTGGATCTTATTTTTCAAACTTATCAAGGTTCTATCCTTGATTGAGGTCGTTGTGCTTTCTTTCTCTGGTCACATTTGCAGACTTAGTTATTTTTTATTAATAAAAGAAGAAACTCATTAAAAGGAAGGGTATGACTCCCAGTTATTTCTTTTCTGTAGGATGATATTTTGCCTTTTGTATCTTTTATTTTCCTAAGAAGGCTGCTTCTTCCTGGGGTACATCATAATGTTGCTTTGTATGCAACTCTGGTCGAGTATAGCATAAGGTTGAATCTGAGTTACACACATTAACTGCTGATGGACTACAAAAGGAGATACTTTTACTTATAGAGCATGAGGTTGTCATTGTCATATCTATTAATTCTCAAATCTCTCCTAGCATTTCTCTCCCTTTAATTTTGGGAGGGCCAAGTTGTGGTAAACTGACAAGATTGATAATGTGGCAGGTTGGCTCTGAAAAAATGTCCATATTGCATTGCTGCATTATATATGGTGCAAGAACAATGCATTATATATGGTTTGCTTGTTGATTCCTCTGTTGATGATGTCGGTTTAATTAGAAAAGGTTCAGTTTCGCTTATCCGGTCTTTGGAAGATATTGAGCAGATTGTAGAGGGTAATTAATAATTATGGTTACCTCTATCTCTTTTCTCTTAATAGAATTCTTATACTATCAAAATATATCTAGTTTTACCTTAGACAATTTTAATTAACTTGCTCACTATATTCAGTTCATTGTTTTCCTTTGCTTTCCTTAATATGGACTTTTGTTCATATTCTATAGGCACTTCAGATGAACTTAGTGAGCTCGCAGGCCTTGTAGATTTATTTGATGATGATCTTGAATGTGAAATTCTGATTGAGTTTCTCAGATGTGTTATAAGTTTTAGCCAACAGTTGGGAAAATCTGCTTCTTCTATATTTGCATCTACTTCCTTTTCTCATTCCATTGTCATTGCTTCGTTGCTAATTGTATTTGATGAAAGCAAGATGGTCTTCCAAGGCTATAAAATCATTTGCGATGGCTGAATGTGAGGCAAGAAAACTTAAGTATCCAACAACTGGCACTGAAGCCCTTCTCATGGGGGTTCTTATCGAGGGTAATTCATTTTCCCCATTGTTATTTCGTATAGTTCAACTGTGCAACTTAAAAGCTACATTTAAAAAAAAATTACTTTAAGGTGCAAAATTATGTCTTTATTATGTTTGGGAGGCTTTTAATTTAAAATTATAAAATGACATGTGCATGCTGAATTTTGCTAAACATTTTCCTTGAAACACCCTAGGTATGTGTTTCTTATCCAATCCTCTTCTTTCTTGTAGTTTCTGCAGGGACACAATTAAGGCTATTTATGGTTCCAATTCAAAGGAGCTTTATAATTTTGAGAAATGAGGAGCTCTTCTAGTTAGATTTTGTGGGCTTTGGATTCTTAATTGCTCAAGCTCATTTTCCTGTCTTTACCTTCATTAATCATTATGCCGGTAAGGAGTTTTCTGGTTTATAAGTTCTCATATATGATTTCTTGTAAAAATATCGATAGTTAATAGAGTAATGGGTTATTATTGTACGTTCTTTTTTGGGGAGTTATTGATTATTGAAAAAAAAGCTAGTTAGTTCTGTATCTTATTTTTGGCTAACTGAAGGATGCCCTATTAGTAAAACCGACTATTTTGTGACTACTGTACCAAAAACACCATGTAATGACTAGAGTTCATCTAATAAGAAACAGTTGTCAAC